>VYZQ01006451.1:208205-218830 GCA_013400655.1 Mystacornis crossleyi | reverse complement strand
TAGGGTTAGGGTTAGTTTTAGGTCCAGGTTTAGGGTTACACCTAGGTTTAGGATTGAGAAAATCACTAAGCCCTGAACTCCAGGGTCACTGGATCAAAAAACGTATGCCAAGGCCAGCATCCTCTGACCCAACATTGCTTCCTTCACACTTTTCGCCTTGCCGCAAACCTTACACCCATGTGCCTTTTATTGCTCCTCCTACTGTTAGGGTTATATTTAGTGTTAGGGTTAGGATTTGGTTTTAATTTTGGGTTAGGCTTAGAGGGTTTTTTTGGTTATTATTAGGTTTAGGGTTAGGGTTAGTGTTAGGGTAAGTGTGAAAGTAAGATTTAAGGTTATCTAAAGGTGTAGGCTTACGGGGTTTGGTTTGGACCATCTTTCGTTCCTAGAAGCGCTATTTTTTTGTCCTTTTCTGGAAAGCAAATACAAACAGGGTTTTCCATCCATTTCAGTGTATAGAGACATTATTTGCAGTAAGATGAGGGTTCATGGTGAAGATGAAACGGACCCTTTTAGTTTTTTTCATTGTAAGTTTGTGCAGAGACCTCAATCAGAGATTATGGCAGCATTCACTCAAATAATGAAAAGATTTTGCAAGTGTATGCGTTAGGGTTGGGCTTTGGGTAAGGGTTACGCTTAGGTTTAGGGCTAAGAAAATCACAAAGGCCAGAGCTCCAGGGACATTGAAGCTGAAAAAGGCATGCCAAGGCCAGCACAGCACTGCTCCACCATTGCTCCCTCCACATTTTTCTCATTGCTAACAGCCTTACCCCCATGTAGCTTTTACTGCTCTGCATAAGGTTCGGGTTACACTTTGGTTTAGGGTTAAATTGAGGATTAGGTTTTGGTTTAGGGTTAGGTTAGAGTTAGGTTAGGGTTTGTTTTAGGGTTTGGGTTAGTGTTAGGTTTATTTTTAGGGTTTTGTTAGGATTAGGATTAGGGTCAATTTTAGGTTAGGGTTTTGGTTAAGGTTTTTCTTAGATTTATGTTCAGGGTTACATTTAGGGTTAGGGTTTAGATTAGGATTAGGGTTTGGGTTTGGGTCTTGGTTAGGGTTAGGTTTAGCGTTTGGATTAGGGTTAGCGTTTTAGTTCTGTTTAGGTTTATGATTAGGGTTTGGATTAGGATTGGGTTAAGGTAAGGTTTAGAGTTAGGTTTTGGGTTTGAATCCATCTGTTTGAATCTGTCTTCTGTTTTAGAAAAGCTCTTTTTTATCCTTTTCTGGCAAGCAAAAATTAACAGTTTCTATCCATTTCATTGTAAGGAGACATTATTAGCAGTAACACAACCACTCTTTGTGAAACGAAATAGACCCTTTTAGAATATTTTCACTGTAATTTTGTGCAGAGATCTTAATCAGAAATTGTGGCAGCGTTCACTCATGTAATGAAGACATTTTACAAGTGTATTTTCTTTTATTTTGTCTCTGAAGATATGATGTTCATGTCTGTATTGAATCCCACTGAAGTAATGTAAATGCACATTCCCACACTGCTCCAGCAATTACGTCTAAGTTAAACTCAGAATGAGTTAAAAACTCCATTTGAAATTATAAATGCACCTAGAGGATCTGTAAAATAAATACCACAGCATCAGGAGAATAATATTTTCAGATTTTATTCAGATCTGTCCATTCTGGTCTAAACTGAATAAAAATCCTCTAATAACCCAGGATGTTACCTAAGCAAATATTTTTATATTAGGAGGAAAAACAGATTTATTTGACTAGGCTAATGAAATATAGAGGAGATTTATGAATTTAATATTCTCTTTAATAATATCAATATTTCAAGAAAGGCAAGGAAACCACCAGCAAGAATCAATAGGATTGTCAGGCATTGAGTTAGAAACAGAAAGACCTCCACTGAAGAAATAGCTAACATCTGCTAATTCCTGTTTAATTAGTGCTGCTGCAATATTTTTTTCTTTAGGCCTCAAATATATCTTGCAGTTACGTTTAAACAGGGCTTTGACAATGAAAAAGCTTCTGTGGTGACTAAAAAAACCACCCTCATGCAGCAAACTTCTTCAATAAAAGACCACATTTTCTGCCATTTCCAGATAGTTATATCAGTCCTTTTGTGAAAATATCTCAACACCTGAAAGTTTTCAGTCCATCATCCCCCATATTATTTTCAAAAGTCAGGAAAGCACTGTCATTTCCATTTCACAGGTGAAGACAGAGAAATAGAAAGAGAAGACAGAGAAGTGGAAAGAGGATTTTTGGCCAGCTGGTCTCTCTCTTACATGAAATGAGAGAGCAAAGGCAGATAATCAGACCTGAGAATTAAAAAAGAATTGCTTAGGGTGAAGGCCAGATGCAGTCAGAAAGTAAAGAGATCTAAAAAACTTTCTTTGGAAACAAAATCAGAAATTCAGATGAGGAATTCAAAGATGTGACACAAAACATCATACACCAGCCTAACCCTGGAAACACCAGGGAAATGGAACATCCACCTTCAGGACTACGAAAGGTGTTTTCGAGTGTCTAATGCATTGAGAAAGAAATTCAGAGCAGAGAACAACCACCTCTCTGTATCTGTTCCCTGTATCTACCTACAGGCCAGTTAGAAGAGCCAGCCCTGGGAAGCAGCATATGTGTGGGATCACATTCCACAAAGGTACAAAATCCAGATGTCCAATGTTTTACCAGCACCTAGGCTGGAGAGCAGAGGCAGCTATCCGGAAAGGATGGTATTGCTCAGAGGAGGACTTCAGGATCACGCATCCAAAGCAATACCCCTTGTGCAGCTCTTCACTGCAGGATGAGGAAGAAATTCAGACAGATCTTGTGCCCAGCATTTCATACGAACTACGAAACGCAAATAAGGAGTTACCTGACTTTCCACAGAGGATGTCTATGTGTCTAAATGCCTGTCAACTTCTTCAACCTTTCAGAAACTTGTCCAGGATTATAAAGGAGTTTCATAAAAGAGAATGAACTCTAAGTTGAGCTGTGCAAGCCAAAAACCACCTCACTTCATATACAAGGTCTGCCTCTTCCTACGTTTATAAACAGGCCCCAAATATCAGACACGTAGTAGGTTTCAGCTGAAGTATTTCTGGCCAGGTAGGAATTTACCTAGTTGTAGTGGTTTGGCTGCAAACCACTTCCTCAAGGAAACAGAGCCAAAAGGAAGAAAAATCTGCAGAGCAGGAAGGGATGTCAACCCATGACAATAGTTCACAATAACGTAAATTGAAATATGCGCCTGAATATACAAAGCCATTGGAAAATTTTGCCCTAATTCTACCTAGTTTTAGACTTTACCTTCTTGATTATGGCTGGAAAAAATACAGGGTGAACAAACTATTCTAACCTGGAGTCCTTGACCTGATATAGAGACATGAAGATCTCATACGTATTTTTTCAACTGTGATGTATTTCTTTTCCTCTCCTTCCCCACCACTCCTCCCTCCCTCTAGCATTTTTAAATATACTTGCTTTCTTCACAGCCTGGGCTAGCTGGGAGACTTTTAAAACAATAACAAAGAGAAACATGATAGTGCCTTGAGTGAATTTTTTTTTTTTCTGAAAAGGAAGTGGATTTGTCAGTGGAATTTGAGGTCAATATTGTATTTATTTATTCAGTTCTGTCTTTAGTTGGGTGTAATCTTATAGTCCTTCACACTTAGACATAGACACTTTGTTAAGAAGGCTGTTGAAGATGTTAAAGTAGGATTTATTATGCACTTCTGCAGATTTATTTCCTGTTAGTTAATTTGGTGGATGTTTCATGTACTGCATGCTGGATAATAATATAAAAGGACACCATGCTTGTAAAATTGCAGGGTCTTTAGAAATAGAATAATTTACAGAGACATTGCAGCTGCAGTTGGCAATCTTATCCTGCCTATCCTCACTTACTTCACAACACCTTTTCAGAACTGTCCTCCCGGCTCTTTCCTCCAGATTTCATGCATTGACCACTCACCCCTTCCTCTTCTATGTACCATTCATTGGTTTCCTGGGGACAATAGAAAGCTCTGTTTATATCAGTGTCTGAAGTTGTGAGTGATATGGACTAGTAACAAATAGAAAATGAAAAACAGTGGCAGTAATTAAAGGTAGAGGGCCAGATGGAGTCACTTATAGCTCCTGCTCACCCCGACATGAACTGAAAAATGCACAGAAAGCGCACAAGTCCATGGCAGTGGGAAAAAACAGATGAAGCAGTAACACTTCTTTTAGTTGGACCTACTTCTTCCCCTACTGCCTCTACCCTCTCTCCTCTCCTCCTTTCTGAGGGCATGTGGCAGCTGGAGCTGAAAGCAGCACAGCTGTGTTTTCCAACTGTCAGCTGGCAGAGTGATGGAAAAAGGCAAAAGGGCTATACTCAGTCAGTGGAAAGTCACCCTGCTCTGCTTACATGTGAACTTTAGAAGGTCTTGAAGGTTCACCACTGAGGAGATGCCCCTGGTGGGGGAATGGGCCCTGGGGTGGACGCATGGCGGGGCACGGGGCTTCCCTTTCCCTGTTCCCTGGTCACAGGTACCCAGATCCTGTCCCCTATTAGCCACTTCAAATGTAGCCCGGGCGGAATCCTGTACTTACGGAGGTGTTCACATGACTCTCGGGCAGTATTTTGCTAGCAGTTCTCATGGTGGACCATGCCAGGTTCCAGCCATGTGCGGCTGGAGGAATAAAATCTGATAACATCAATGAAAATATCGTCTCCTTGATTCTTCCACGGGCCAACGCTGCCTCCAGGGATGGTTGCAGGAGAACCCCACTGCAACACACCATCTCGTCCTTGTCACCTCAATATCAATCATGAAGAATTATCAGCAGTGCTAACAGTAGGGGCCCCAGTAGGGTCACTACCACAGCTGAGAGCAAGTCTGACACATACTAGAAGTACATTCAGGGCAAAAAGAGTGAATGAGTTATTGTACAGGATGAATGCAGTTCTCCAGAACCCAAGTGGAAATAGCAATACAGTCAGTCCTTTGGTTTTTCTCTGCTTGACAAAGGAAGAGTAAGGGTATCGGTGAGAGGCTCCCCTTATGGGCTTCTGGCAGTATATTCTTGTTTTGCCACCTCTGAATGACACCAAAGAGCATGAAGCAGAGGGATCGCAACTCTGTGAGCAACTGCACTGCAGGGGAATTCTCCCAGAACCCTGCTCTGAGTCTTTCCTATGTCACTGGGACTTTCTTCCATTCATTTGGCAGCACAAAGGAGAGAAAATATATCCAAATGATTTCGAATTGTCCTCCACTCCGTGTTTGCTACTAAGCATATTGCTGGAGGTCTTTGAGAAAGCCCTAATTAGCTTCAAAATGCATCCCATTTCTTCTGTTACAGGACTTTAGAGATGCACAGAGTCTTAAGCCAGATTTGAATGATCAAGTGATGCCCACAGGAGCAGACTGCACCACGGCACAGCACTCAGGAAGGACTTCTCAGCAGGGCCCAGACTGCCAGACAGATCCTCTACCAGGATCAAACTTCTTGGAGACCAGTGAGTTTTATACCTCAGTGATGCCCTGATAGTAGACTGTTAAATAACTGTGGTGTAATGGACTATGCTTGTAAAATTGAAACACAAATCTGACCCTTCTAGATATAAACATGGCCAGGGTTTTCAGTGATGTCTAGTTTTTCTCACAGAACATGGGGAACATGCTTTAACTGAGGGAAGAGTGTGAAAGGAGAACGGGCATGTGCTTGATGCAACCTCTGAATTACCACTGAGGGAGTGTAGTGCATCCAAGGAACACACTGGTGCTGGAAAGATCCCACTGGTGTGCCCAGATACCACACCTCTTCCAGGTCCTTTTTATGAACAAATGGCAAGCTGCCCTCAGCAAGAGGACACATTGTGTCTGGACACATTTGGAAAGTTGACTGGCAGAGGTCCTGAGACCCCACAGCTGCAGATAGCAGGCCGTGTGAGGGAAACCAGGTTGTTCAAGCAGTTGGAAGAAGCAGCAGTGTCCACAGGGAATACCTGCAGTGACTGTGAAGGAGAAGCTGATGGTGATCCCTTAGGTCAGTCCTATTGCTAGGCTATTTGCCTCCATGGGTACAACCTGCCTAAATCTGGCATGCTGCAGAGCATCAGGAAAAACAGCTTGTCTTGTCCATTTATATCTCTCTTCTCCTCATAACCACCTGATCACTGCAGCATGCAAGCCATGTTGCTAAAGGGTTACATCTTGCTTCGTCCTGCACACCCCAACTTCTGCTCAAGTCTTACTGACCTCCCAATGTTGCTTCATTACAGCAAGCATCATCCGGGCCAGTGCAGACCTAACACTGCTCCCCCCAGGAACAGAGTTTGTCATGATCTGCCCCTGCACTGCTTTCATCAAAGTGCAAATTGCTTTCCACTTTCACGCAGTAATTCTTCAGACTTTCTCCCTCTCTCCACAGTGTGACTCTTTTCTTTTTCCTGGCACACACAGGGCAAGATAGGCACACAATAGATAAAGCAAAAGCTAATTGCAAGGCATGTTAAACACAATAGATGTGCTGGGAATCTATATATCAATACCGATGGGCATCCTTATGTGCACTGCATGGCTAAGCACCTCTGATAAGAGGCTGGACTGGAATATATTGTACAGAGAATAAAGGATTGCTAGTTACAACCCCCAAACTAACTAAATAAAGGAGACAGGCTTCTGGGTCTGTTCATTATTCTTATAATCCTAAGTTAACAAAAACTCAGGGCTGTGGTGGGGATAAGACATTCTCCCAATGTCCCCTTCTACTTCCCAATTACAGTTTTGGATTAGTGCACTGAGCTGCCTAGGGTGGTTTGGCCAGGACCCAGGCTCCAAAGTCACTCATCCCTGACAACTGCTGAAGTCAACTGCAGCAGCTGGGAAATCTTGGAGCTAGGCTGGCAGCCTGCCTGAAGAGCAGAGGCAGTTTCTATGTCTATATCCTACTCCTGTAAATGTTGGGGGCTCTGCTGCCTTCTGTCCTTCCCCACTGTCTTGGTCCCAAAAGCAAGAAGGACCGAGGGAAAAGAATAGATAACACAAAGGACACTGGAAAGTCCCCATGGAAGGTGGTAAGACATCTGCACCCCATCTGGTAGCTGCAGCCTTACAGTAGAGTACAACAGTATACGGACACAGGAGGACACAGATTAAATAACCCCTCAGTATTTTCTCAAGGGGAAACTGGGAAAACAAGAAGGATAAAAGATTCTTACAGGAAGACCACAGTGTGTGGAAATGTGTGTCTGTGCTATAGCTGTAAAGTGGCAGCTACTCCTAGAGACAATTCAGTTTTTACATTTAGATATTGTAGGAAGAGCTACATCACTCAAAGGTATTGCCTCTTAAAATCCTGCACTCTTCTACAAAGTTGGCAAAGGTTTTTTAACTATGTTTGCTCTCTACACTCAACAACAGAGTTTTCTGGGAAAATAGGGAAGAAATGGTAACTAGAAGGAGCAGATGAAAAGTGGGTTTTTATCAGATTGCTTTCTTGAAGGATTCCTTATCTGGCCATAATCATACATCAGCTCCCAGCACCTCTTCAGGAAGAAGGAAACCCAGCCCACCTGAGGCTGACAGACCCAGTGCAGGCATTGCTCCTAGCCAGAACTTCCAATTGTTTCAGCATGATCACTGTCACTTTGATTTTCAATCCTTTCCCATTTTGATTAAGATAAGTCTTTTTGTGAGCTCAGACAGCCCTCTGTGTCTTTACAGAGATTTCATATATACTTAAATGAGAGAAGAGATGGTTCTCCTCAAGGGGTTTCTGAGACCTTTTAAAAAGTTCCAGCTTGGCAAACATTGGGACTATTATCTGGTTTGGTGACTTCCTTTTAATTGTCTAGTTCTGTTACTCTTGATGTGATCTATCTGTTAATTGGTGTACCAGTAATGATGAAGGTTTCTGTCACACTGAGTCCAGACAAGTCAGACAGGAAAATAATGCCCATCTTTTTAGTTCTATACACTATTCCCTTTGCGTTCAAACAAACAGCAAGCACTTTGAGCTTGCTTGTAAGATAAATGTTGGGGAAAACAGACGGATGATACAGAAGCTGAATATAATGAGCCAGGCTGATCTCAGCTTTCACTACCCTAGTTTTATTGGTAAATATAGGTGCTGTGCATCTCCAACACCTTGAGCACCTAGCATTTTTATAGATCATGTTAGGAGCTTAAATTGAATCAGAGCAGTAACATAAATATATCTATGTGATAGTAAGGGCCCCATGACCGTCCTGGAAAAGTTTCTTTTTATAATCTGACAGCATATTGACTAATTGGGAAGCAGAACTTGTTAGCAGTGAAGGGGTTTGTTCTTATTACACAGCTTACATATTTCTTCTTATAGGCCCATTATTGACATATTCTTTAACAAAAAAAGTCACAAATTTATTCTACCTTCACAGCAAAACTGTTGTGAAACACAGGTATCTTACTCTACACAAGGGCTAAAGCTGGGGTGGAAGCAGGTTTCAGTCTCTCCTGTAGACCCTGTTTTGTCCTTCTCTGTCCAAGTGGTGACACCTGCTAGGCCTCCACAGTATTTGGCCTCCATAAAATAGGTTTTTTCCCCAGGAGAGAGGATTACAGTCTCCCTCTGCCTGCAGATGGGCCACCACACATCACAGTCTCCAACACATGGTGAAAGACAACAGTCTTTCTAGAAGACAGGTAGGTCAAACTCGAGACCAAATGGATCCATAGGGACCTGAGATACAAGGCAGATTGAGTAATTTATCTGAATGCATCACATGGTAACCCACACTGCACATGGTAGAGCAAAACATTTGAGGGAAGTTCCTTCCTCATCTTCCCTACATTAGTGTGTATATGCATTTCCAGGCAAGGTTTTGCTGTGAGTAGGAATATTCCAAAGATCTTTGGTAATAGCAGTTTTCCACTAAATAACTTAATCAGAAAATCCACGATGTCCAGCCAATGCACTTTTTCTCTTTCTCTACAGAGGTTAAAACACACACAGGTAATGCTAGCTCTCCAGGCTTTGTTTTCTCCTCTCCTGCCTCATGTCACAGCTTTTACTTGTCATGCCAAGATCTGATATCTCCATGGCACTCTCCAAGTAGTTCTTTCTTCCCAGTAACTGGCACTTCAGCCAGACCTTAGTCGTGGCCATTGGGATGTGCATTGACCATCCCTCTGGTGGACCTCAACCTCTCTTTCTGGCTTATTTCACAAGGGAACATATTTCCCGTTTCTTCCTCTTCACGTGCAAGTTAGCAGCGCTTAAGACAACCAGAAAAGACAGATTTTATCTGGCTTTGAACTCATGGCTCCCTTCACTATTTGCAGTCACATCACTCCTGGCCATAATGTCAAGTATGGAAGTAGCAGAGAGTCAGTACTTCTGAAAACAAGGCCACTCATTTCTTTAGACACGAGTTTCACCTTTAAGTAATAACACCTAAGGGTCACATAAGGGAGCAGCAAGACCTCATCAGCACTTGGGAGAACCCTAGATGGAAAGGGCAACCATACGCTCATCTAGGAACAAGGGGAATGGGGAAGAGAGGGAGGCAATTCAGAAATTTCCTTTGCTAATATAATGCCAAAACAAAAAATAATCTCTGTGANAGTGGGACAGGCAGTGAGATAGGCAGTGGGCAAGCAGCTCTGCCTGCAGGGCTTGGTTGCCAGGGGCTGCTCCAAAGTGTCACTGGACTCCTCGGAGTGTATATCTGGCTGCCACCAGGAGAGGAAGAAGGTGCCAAGCCCATATCTGCTCCCAGCACAAGGAGCCGATGAGCTGCCCTGAATGACAATAGCCCTCATCAGAGGGGGATTCAAAGTGCCTGGGAAGTGATAAAAAAGCAGCCAAGCATTTCATTATCCTAAGTGCATCCCCTCATTATATTTTCTTTTAAAAACATCTTTTGACCAATTTTAATGCAGATGAGAAGTGCTGGATTGACGGCCCTGGAGACTAAAGACCTTCCTCATTATCTGTAGCATAGACAAGGGCAATAAAGCATCCCTCAAGCTCTCTCTGCTCTGGCAATGTGTCTTCTGGCCAGCAGGATATGGAATGAAGGGAAGTGAGCACTTAACATATGGTCAGTTCTTCCTCCCTGCATGGGGATAGCTGCTAGCCAGCTCAGGTTGTATCCTGCAAGGAATGTATGGAGGACATTATTTTAATTTTATAATACAATAATGTAAGTTGTCCACCAACCTGCAGTGTGTGGTGGCCTATATTTCACAAACACGGTGCCAAGAGAATAAGCACTCTCTAAGCCAATATCTCAAAACAAGTGGTATTCTTATCATCAGACTAGAAGCATTTTAGGGGAAACCCAGGTCCCTGCTCTGCCCAGGGGTACCATATTGCCAAGCAGATGGTGGGCGACTTCTTCACTCTGAAGAGAGCAGGACCCCCGAGGGTGGAGTGACTGTATGCAAAGCTGGGATTTTTCCCTTTGTGGGAACAGAGATTTTCCCTTTGCCTTGCCTGCCTCTAGCCCCTTCTGAGTTTTGAACCTGTGTGGAAATGAGAGACAGTTTGCCCATTTTCTTTCAGCAAGGGAATCCAGAAAGGGTTGGGAAATGGTGCTTGGTACCAAGACAACCTCATACCAGCCCTGGCCAGAGAGTCCACACCATTGTACAAAGCAGCAGCTCCCAGCTCCTGGCGAGTTAGGAACCAT
>VYZQ01006451.1:119348-153762 GCA_013400655.1 Mystacornis crossleyi | reverse complement strand
CACTTCTAGCAAAAAGTCATACCCACTAAGGGTGGGAATCATCTTGCTTAACAGCAGCCATTTAAAAGTTAGATAACTCCCTAAATAACCTGGCTGAGACAGAAAAAAAATACTTCAAGAAGTAAATTAATTGATCCTGTACTAGGTTGTTCCCTCTATTCATTGTCTATACAAGCTTAGATGATGACCCCAGACTAAATTTTAAATGGCTGATTATAAGGAAGATGAAATCTACCCATTAAAGGATAGTAGAAAAAAAGACTAAAACTCCACTTCCAAGGCCCTGTAATTTTTTTCTCATCCCAGGGATATCAATATACAGGATATATTGATTGTTGGGACCACTTATCACTGTCCTCTTTCTCTGCTATATTTTGGCCCCTGACATCACCTGCATATGCTTTTCTCCTGTTTTTCCTTTTTTAACCCTGAGGTGTCTCATGCTGCCCAGGGCAGGATTCTGACCGAAGCAAGTGCTCCTCAAGATGCCTGCCTCCATGCAGGTCATATCCGTCTTTTTATTCAAATCTGTTGAGATGTTTCAAACTGAAGTCTATCACACTGTTTTAACAAGTTTGACTTCAGAATAAAGCCTTTGAAGCTTTTGAAGAAAATAAATGTTAGTCAAAGGTTAATAAACAATAGAAGGGCAGAACTCTTAGTAGTTGCAGTCCGTCTCTAGCATATTACTGGTCTGTATCACAGCTCCTATTAAGTATTACCCAATTTTGCTTGGCTTTTCTTCTGTAAATATTGAATATACTAAGATGTATTCTCCATTCCACTAGGCTGCAATAACTCTGCAAACTAAATATTGTGTAAAACCTGTAAAAATGAATGGTAAAAAAGGCTCAGTGATCTGGATTCTGATCCTACAGTGTGCACAGAAACTGAGCTCTATTTTGGCACAGATGAGATGAAGTCTGTTCTGGTTCATAGTGTGAACGTTTCAGCAAACTACTGAATAAACACTAGGTATAATATTCTGATTCTGATTATTTACTTTCTTTGTTCCACAGAAATCCCTTTCATAGGCCTGGTAGCAGTTCACATTCCAAGGTTTTTTTACTTCTTTGTTAGTTAATGAGTAAAAAAAGGTGGAAAGATTTCATTTTGGGGTCCTGCCAGTGACAGTGTGACAAACCAGTGCATTCTTCTCCCTTCCCTATTTCTGTTTGTCTCCTATTCTTGGAGGCTTTCAGTACTAAAGCTTTCCACACTCTGCATTACCAGTCCACATGTTGCTTTGAAAGCTGCTGGCAATTATGCCCTCAGCTTTCAGCTTTTCTCTTTTGCATCCCTCAGCAGTGGTGATCTGTAACAGTGACTGTAATTAGAAACCACTTTTGAGCCATGTGAGGTTGCACGGTCTGCTTCTTTTGTTTTTCTACTTTGAAAAACTCACAGGTGCTGGTTTCGGTGAAAGAAGCCAACCTACTTCACTGCAATGTAACAGAAATTTATAAAAATGCAGTTCATATACATTAATGTCTGTGCATACGTGTGAGTTCAAAGGTATGTAATGCACACATATATAATTATGTGAATTTGTGTGTGTCCCAGGGCTGCCACACAGCTGTGATTTGGCTCTGCAGCTTCAGATGGATGACTTGCTTTAAATATGTGACATAATGGTGCTGGTCTCTTTCTGGGCTCAAGACCCTCTCAGAAGAGTAAAAGGTCACCTGCAACAACAGCAGAGGAACTAAGTTCTCTATGAGGTATTCAGGTTTGAAAGGTGCTTGTTTTCTCCTTTCAGAAATGTTTTTCCTCTTCACATAGAAACATTGTGCTGACTCCACTCACAGCTTACCACACTCCAAAGGTGCCCCAGCGCATTGTATCAGGGAACCTGTACTTTCCAAAATTGAATTTCCACATATGAAAGAAGGTAGAGGTCTCCAGTGACCTTTTGAAGGCATCCTGGAGGAAATGACAGAGGCAATTTACCTCTGGTAATTTGCAGAAGAGACATAAAAGGGAGTGGAAGCTGCCACCTGAGTCTAGGATCTGCATCCTCCACAAGAGGACTCTGTCTGAAGCTGACTCCATCTGTGTCACAAGACTGTAGGAAAAGAGGCAAGATCAAGGGGGCACATAGCATGAAAGCTGAGGACCAGAAGAATAGATTGGAAGCAGGCACACAGTGTATCATGCAAATGTTTCACTAAATACCAACACTGTAGAGATGCAAACAGACTGATGCTATCAAAACAGACTGTGATACTGGCCATAGCTGGAGGATACATGCGGAACCTCTTGGAGAATAGAAGGAGAGAGATCTGGAGGAGCTGAGTGCATAGCAGCACTTTATTCCGTAAGTGAACAATACTAGGATTGCCATCCTGCAAAGAAGAAAGGGTGAGCCAAGTATTTAATGACTCCCCAAAATAAACTCCAAATCCACCCCTATACACTGAAATACAACTAGGCTGAAATACTACTCTGAAATGGATGCCACCATTAATGAGTTTACTTTGAACACATGGTTCTTGGCAGATGTCTTGTCATCCCCAGCTCATGAGGAGCTTTCTTTAGGGACCTGTGAGTACATCTGCTTGGGAGTATCAGTCTGAGTTGTGGAGGATTCAGCCTCTTTACATGCGTAGGTGTTGGCTGCTGGCTGCTGGAAGGAGATATAGGCTTCACGGTTCAAGGTTTTCAGCTCTCCTCGGTTTCTCTGAATCTGCCCAATATAACTGATTTTGTTTGACTTTGGTCCTTCACAGCTGGTCTCAAAGCATCTGCTCTCTGTGTTCGCATCTGCAGCGCTGTCTGTAAAAACGCCTTTCGGGATTTGTGTGCTGTCATTTTCTGTTGTTTCTTGCAAATTTCTGCTAATGACAGTGGCTGCATTTCTCTTGGTGGACCTTTTTTCTTGGTGCATTTTGTTTGCTTATTTACGCTCAGCAGGGATGAAGACACAGAAGATGCTCTGAGGCTAGGAAGAAATCCCCACTCTGATGCACAGACTGTGTTTGAATCCAGATTTTTGGCTCAACTGCCTGTAGATTTCTCACATACAGGCTGATGTTTTAGCCAAATTAAAGACACGGGGGAGAGCATAAAATGCACATACAAATCCCACGGTTGCAAATCTCATGAGTACTTCATAAACAGCTTTTCCTTTAGCTCTTTCCTTAGGCACCAGGCTTGGATACAGGCTGATCCCTGAAGTTTTATGTGATGAAAGGCAGTGAAGTGCACTATGGGTAGACTAGTCACCTGGAGCATCCCAAAATCTTAACTCTGAGCTCAGGCCTTTTTCAAGTACTCAGAGAAGCCTCTGCTTCCCAGTCAATCCCAGGAGCTTCAAGATTCCTGATGTCTCCAGTAGAAGTCTTGACTCCTAATGTGTCAGGAGGCACAACAGGAGCAAGGCTGAGTTTGGCCACTTCACCATCTGAAGTGTAACCAAGCAGCCCTGGCTCCTGTAAGCCCACCACAGTGTGAGCACCTGCACAGGTACCACCCCTGTGAGCTAGGAACAAAGGTACTCACCCCTGTGAGCCAGGATTTCAGGCAATGCCTCTTCATGTCAGGCATTGAGCCATGGTTGGAGTAGTCAAGCAGTGTTCCGTCCCCAAAATGCACCTTCCATCCCAATGGTAAATTAACTCCATTTACGACTGAGGATATCAAAGACTCAGAGACCATCACGGTATCCACAGCACCACAGATGAAATCTCCCTTCAAAGAGAAGCTATTGTGTCGCTAAGTCAGGGTATAGTCCGAGCACTCTCTAATGACAGGTGAGTCTTGATGCAATGCTTGCTGTACAGAGATCAGAAGAAGAAAGAATTAGGAGCTATGGGAAGCTGGTTTTTATCTTGAATCATGGTTGATTACTTTTATTTTATCTTGTGCAGCTTAAGTTGTCACAGAGTATCTGTTCTTTATCAAAGTCTGACCTTGCCTGAGTGGCTTTCTGCAGAGTCCCACTGGACAGTGCTGTGCTGCTGAGACAAATAGTTGTGTTAGGATTCTTGTCTTCCTTTAAATCCATTCAGCCATCACTTGCGCTTATATTATTGCCTAGTGTCAAATGGGCCATAAGAAGGCCCCCTATTATGCATGAAATAAAACTCATAACAGAGGACAACTAACCTTACATGCAAGCCTTTGAATTATCCGCAATGGGAGTCTGCACCAATGCACTTCTGCATAGAGACGATAGAAGTAACCTTTTTCACTCATCCCAAGAGGCTGCTAACCTTCTCCAAAAGAAGTAGCCAGAATTTTCCAAACATGCAGTGGTTTTGGGCAGCAGGACTTTGGTATCTTCTTTAAAAAGAGCATAATTTTCAGAGAGTACTCAGCACTTAGCAGCTAAAAATTCACTATCTATTATGGGATTGTCAATTTTAGACCCCAAAATAGAGATCTTCAAATGAGGATATGAAATACAAAAATTTTGATTAGAGGATTCAACAAGCTAAGGACACTGATGATTGATCATAGGCTGATCACAGTCTAAAACATCAGGAAGTACCTTCCGCTAGGAAAATGTGTTTGTGGGTATGATTTTCTTCCTTGCTTCTTAGTCAAGTGTCAGTGATGTTTTTGGGAAGTGTACAGTATCAGACGAGATGGACCATTAGATAAGGCAATCTTTTGGTCAGTAGGTAAACAGACAGATGTTTGTGCTGAGGCTGTGAAATGTAACTCTGTAATGATGACTCTCTCTCTCTCATAATGTCAGTGCAGCCCATTCACTTCCAGTCTCCTTTCTAGTTTTGCAAAATCATGTTGAAAATGGCATTTTAGAGCCTCAAGAAATATTTTCTCATGCACCTCACACCACAGTCTTTGCAAATGCAAAGTACTGTATGCCATGCTACATTTATGCACTTCAGGTTTGATAGATGAGGGATGCTAATGGAATGTAAACTATCAAATTAAAAACTTTGATATTAGGGATGCCAAGAGTGTTTGCTGTACCTAGCAAAGTGAGATGGTGCTTGCAATTTTTCTCTGCTTTCTAATATGATGCAGTATGCACATTCTTATATGTCACTTCTTTAAAAAGACAAACGTACAATTTTAATGAGGAGGTGTTCCAGAATCACAAGAAACTGAATTAGTTTTACATTGAGCAGGTCCATTATGCAGTCTGCAGAAACTGCCAGATTAATACACTTTGCACACAAACCTTAAGCCTGATTTTCCTCTTCCTACCTGTGTCAACTTGCCTCTACTCACACATCATTCATTTCAGTAGAGATACTTTGCCCTTGCCCTGCAATAGGATAAAGCATGGCAGGGGAACTGGAACCACCTCTCACAGCCATGGCTCTTTCCTGAATGTGACAGGGACTGCACAGGAGTCAGGGGAAGACAAGGTGTGCCAAATGGATCTGAGCCAGACCCTCAGCCCAGTAATATCAGCACCAGCACTCAGCACCTCTCAGCTGAGCCCGTGCAACCACATCCCCACTGGTGAGGAAGCCAGGTAGAAGCAGACCAGGATCAGAAATGGGTCTCAAGACAAGGCCTGTGGCTGATATCTCAGGTATTCATCAGCACTGATTTGTAATCCATTTGGAAGGAGATAACCACAGGGAAGGAGGTAGGTGAAGAGATGAATCCCCTGTACCTGGACCATTTGCCTGCATTCCCTCTCTTGTGTTTTCACACTCTGTACAGTTTGCTGGTTGCTTGTGTACTGGAAGGAAAAAGATGACTAATAATAAAGGAAGGGATCTCTTTCAAGAAGTAATTTGCAAAGGATGTTGAGGACAGAATTGTCTCCGATGGATGTTGGCTCTGTAAAAGGTTCCCTAGATTAGATAACCAGGGACTGCAAAGTGGGAAATTTAGAAGTGTGGTCAGGCACTTGGTCTTCCACCTGTTGCTAGTGCAGGTAATGCAGTTCGGTGCAGCTAACTGCAAGATTAATGGAACTGTTCAAAAATTTAGTCCTATAAATGTGTTACATTATATGCTCATGTCTTGGTTTGAAAGACAGGTGTCTGCCACGGAAGGCAGGAACCTCCCTTGGAATGGAAATGTAACCCATTTCCCTCCAAGTTATTATAATTTTGAATTTAAAGGGCTCTCAGGCAATTATATGAGAAATAGGAATAACAGTTCTTTACTAAAATATATATATAAAACAAAGCAATAATACAGAAAATTCTAGCTTAACCTGACAGAGTCAGGGTAAAACCTGACACCCTGCCGGGCAGGGAGGTGGTAGCAGTCCGGTTAGGTGATAGCTGCAGTTCTCTTGGAAGTGGTTCTGTTGAAGTGGTGATCCTGTAGAAAGGTCTGGTCCTCCTCAAAAAGTCCAGCGGTGGTTGTGTAACTCTTGTCCTCTGGGAACCCAGCAGGTAATGGCTCTTTGTGCTGTGCCAAACCCCAGATTATATCCAGGTGGGAATGCTTGGTTCCTCCCCCTGGGTGGAGCATCTCACAGTGGGGTGATGTAATTCTATGAGTCATTCAGTGGGTCCTTGATAGCCCATTAAGCAGAGATAGCCCCCGGAGGGAGTTATCAGAGATGGGTCATGGTAGGAGATAGCAAGTACTGCCCCACCTGCTTTAACAGCTAGTGAAGATGATAATAGAATACATACTTTTGGTTACATCATATATTGTAACCTAGGACAGCTCACTGTAGCCTGCTTGTTTTTCAGCTTTCCAATGTGTGTGTCTGCACATGTGCTTCACATGGGATCAGGATAGGGTAAAGAAAAAATAAATCCCATACAGTTACTGGTGCACAAATGCAGCCACAGCTTCCTATTTCTTAAATGCGGCTGAGAAGCCTTGCAAGGTTTAGGCAGTAGGTCAGACCTGGGTTCTCCAGGTGGGTATTGAAAGAGATATGGGCTTACATGGGGCTGTTTGTCTGTTATTATAACAAGGAGAGACCAGCTGTTGATGTGAGCTGTGGAATAATGGGAGAGAAAGATATAGCTCCCTCTCTCATCTCCCTAAATTTTTAAACTTCTGCTGTGGAAATATGCCCCTTTTCTGAAAAGACTCTGATCAGTGTAGGAGTCAGGTGCAGGAACAGACAAATGGTCTGTCATTACCACAGATCACACTCTCACCCTCCTCACCCAATCAAAACCCCGTTTTCTCATCTGAAACACTCCCAGCAAACTGAATAATTTCTTAACTCACTTCCGTGACTGTCCTGCCCTGAAAAGCCTCTCCTCACTCTTTCTCTTTTCCTTATCTGAGTTTCCTCCATCTCTTAGAAGCCTAATCGCTTCAGTCAGCATCCAAAATCAAACTGTTTTTTTGAGCCTAACAAGTGGACTTTTTGGAGGATCTTATTACAAGGCATAGGGATGGACAGATCAGCAGCCACTCTCAGTCTGGCTTGAGCTGCTGTCAGAACAGAGAAGCAGAAAAACATCTTCTAAGGGAAAAGACTTTCATGCCAACGTTTTTCTAAGGGGGCAGTGAAGGTCAATCCCATTGATGCTGAATGAAATGCTTCCACTAACTCTTCTTGCAATGGGGTAAGGAAGAATGAGCAAGCTTACTCACTGCACTTGTACTGGTCTCGTGCCAGAGCCAAGATCCCCCACGTCACATCCAACAACATATTTTCATTCAGATCCTTATGAAGCGCCAAAAATGTAGGAAAGATAGTGTTGCAGTGGGGTGGCTGCAACCTTCCCTGCGAGACAGCCTTGGCCCGTGGAAGAATCAAGGAGACGATATTTGATAGATGTTTTCAGATTTTATTCTCCCTGGCCGCACATGGCCAGAGCCCGGCAGGGACTCCGACAGCGACCTGCCCCCTAGCACAGGTCTGGAACAACCCCCCCCCGGGGTCCCGTGCACACTCCCTTAAGTACAGGATTCCCGCGGGCTACATTCAAACTGACCAATAGGGGACTGGATTTTGGGGACACGTGACCCGGGAACAGGGACAGAGAAACCCCGTGCCCCACGCATCCACTCATGCTCATCCCTCCCACGGGGGGCACCTCTTCAAGATAGGCTGCCGAATCTGCCCCAGACACACCAGTTTTAGCCCTTCTACATCCCACACTTGGCTCTGGCCAGTGGCTGGACCAAAGCCAGCAGCCCATTTCACATGAGGGGACATGCTAGCCACAAGATTGCCATGGCTTTCTGATCACTGCTGACTATTAGTTGTGGACTTATTATTTGCAAAATGGCCAGCTCTTCTTTTGGACCCTGCTTCATTGCTTTTCCCATTACCAACACACGGCAGTTTATTGCATTAATTCTGACTCATCATGCACGACAAAGCAGAGATGAGGGTGACATCGCACAGCCGTCCTAGGCCATCACTTATATGCTGTGTACAGCAAAAGCCTCCCAGAGACAGGAAATTGCTTCTGGTGGTTAGAAGCAGTTAGGACATAAGGGAAAGTGTTTTCATCCTGAATGAGTCTGGGGAGCATTTTGGTTCTCCTAATGGCTCCATTTAATAGATAAAGCCACAGACAAACTCAGAGACAGCAGAAGACAGAGGTTTACTTGATAAATCCCCTCTTCTCCCCTGAAGCCACAAATGGGAGATTTTCTTCACAGCAAGTTTGTTTGACCTGTTGCTTTTTTCGCACAGCTTACTTGACTCTTGCTCTGCTCAACACAGCCAAGGCTGATCAGGCAGCCATTTGCACGGAACATCTGAAAATGCAAGGCACATCCCAATTTGCCTTTTTCCTTATTGAAAAATTTCTGCCCAAATGGAAAAGACAGTGACATCAGGTAATGTTAATAGGGAGAGAGGACTATATTCTCCCTCCGTCAAGATCTCCTTTGCCAGTTGTATTTTACTGTGGATAACCACATAAAGAAGAGCTGAGAGAGGTTTTCCTCCTCTCCCCAGCACTTCCCTGGCAGGAAAAGGTTCAGGAAGAAGGCAGGAAATAGTTCAGGATTGCAGAATTTCAGGTTGCAAATGTACTGTAAGATGCTGTCTGCTCCAAGCTCTACTCTTAGCAGGAAAACTCCAAAGATAATGCAGGATGCTCAGGGCCTTGTCCACTTGAATTTTTAATGTCTCCAGTGGTGGACATCCACAGATGCTCTGGGCTCCATTTTGGTGCTGCACCTTCTTCCTGGGGAATTTATTTTTCTTTCTAAAGAGGAATTTTTCTTGCTGTAACTTGTATTCTTTTCTTCCTGTTTAGATATTGCACACTTCAGAGAAAGGCCTGATTCCATCTTCCCTATATCCTTTTCTAGCCCTGCGAAAAGGGGAAGTAATATCCCCCTTTCCCTTCTCTTCTCCAGGCTAAGCAAATCCAAACTCTCAGCCTTTTTTATCCTGCACTCCAGCTCCTTGACCTTCTTGGTGGTCATCCACCCAGAGCATTTTGTTCCATTTTGCTGATGTCTTGCACTGGAAGGATAAAACTGGATATGGTGATTCTAGATGGAGCCTCCCAGCCCCAGCCAATGCTACTGCTACACAAGCAAAACTTCCTAAAGATACTAGAGACACCCTTGAAGCCCAAAAGAAGCAAGGCAATCCAATATAGATATGGGACAGAAAATAACACTCAAGGGCTCAGGCAAAATAAAGAGAGGGGTCACAGTTGGGTGCAGAATTACCATTTGGAAAACACATTATTCATCCTATTTATGTAAGTACAATAAATCAGAGTAAAGCCAAACAGCCAGGCAATCAGAAAGCTGCAGAGACCTCCGTGGAGGGCAGAGCAATGACAGCCAGTAGCTCTTTAAATAATAATAGTGTTTTTCCTATGGGACTCCCAGTTCATATCATTGCTATGCGCAGCATGCAAAGATAAAGTTCCTCATGCCCCACAGATAGCTCCAGTTTCTCAAATAACTGACAGCTGAAGCTCTCCTTAGAGGATCAGGTGGAGGAATGGAAAAGGAGCATCATAATGGCTGCAATGTTCATTCAACACAAAACTGGTTTGTTTTGCACACCAAACATTAGGTTGATGATGGCTGCACTGAAGCAGCTGCCCTGAGAAGGAAAGTGAGGACTGACAGCTCAGTTGAGTCCTGGATCTCCCAGCAAAAAGCCAGGCCTGCACCAAGGAAAGACTAAGCAAATAGCTCAGGCAAAACGACTGTGAAACTGTAAAGATCTTGATTTACTTCAGACGAAGTAATGTATGGACCCCCCACACTGTATTTCATACCTGCAGTTAAGCTGTCTTTAAAAGGAATGAGAGGATATGTGGAAGGAGGTGCGGTATGAAAGCAGACTTAGCATTAATATATGAGTAGATCTTTCTTTCTTCAGCTGTTAAAAAATGCAGCAGATTTCAAATCTCAGACAAAGAAAGAGACAGCAAATCCCACTACCCTCTTCAAACCTGCTTATAGATTATGATGATCTGGGCAGAGGTAGAGTGGTGGGCAGGGGCAAGGCATTCACATCTTGAAACTACAAATACAGAACGTAAAAAAGCTTTAATGACAAAAACTATTCTCAAAAGTGGGATCTCTTTGTTTTATTGTTGCAGAAGCATGGGGTTAGCACTGTGCTGCATGAGGCAACACACAGTGAAAACCAGGATAATTCTCTGCTACACCAACTGACAAACTCAAGCAGAGATTTTCATTGTTGGTATTTGTTTTCTTTTGTGGCACACTTGATTTCTTTTCCAGCAAAAGTGGAAAATACAGTACGTGGATCCATCATAATCCTAACACCAGAAAGCTAGCCTATTTTAATTGCTCAGGAGTACACAGGCACGTGGATGCAAGGAAGTGAGGCAGGCAACAGGATGGAGAAAAACAGCTCAGGTTCAGACTCCTGAGGTGGTGAGGTGACTTGCCCAAGGCCATCTGGACATTTGTGTCAGAGGCAGAGCCTGAGGACTGGAGCTGTCAGACCCCAGTCATTTCCTTAATCACAAGGCCTAGGTTCTTCCTAAGTTAACAACAAGTTAAGCAGGTGCTTTTTCCTTTTTCCAGCCCACATGTAATAAGTGACAGATGGGGTCACACCCTCCCTGGGATGGTGTCGCAGGATGGAAAAAGCACAGAGCCTGCCCAGACACCCTCTGCCGATGCCAGGTCTCAGCCTCTCAAGCAGGTTACATGGTGAGGACAGAGCACAACTATGAGGCTGTGGGGGAATGTCTCAGATGCAGACTGGGGAATGTGAAGAGGGGGCTGCTTGAATTGCAGATTGGGTGTGTAAGACATGACAGCTTGGCCTTTGAAGCAGACACAGTGCCCGACTGGCAAGGCTGTCACTGCAGTTCAGGCAGCCTGCAGGGGTTCACTGGGTCACACTTTGAAAGAAGGCAAATACTGCAGGAATTGTTTGCCTGAATATTTAACACTGCAGCTGTGCACACAGTTAAACACACAGATATCTGAGTAACACTTGGCTCAAGCAGTCATACCTACACATTTAAAGATGCCAGCAATTACAGGTCTGTGCAATGGTGGCACAAGGGGAAGAAATCTAATCAATATTAGCAGAACCAAGACTGGGTAAACAGCTATTCCCAGTTCCCTTCCACTGCCTCCAGGGCTTCCAAATACCTGTTGTCCAGCTGGAAGTAATTCAACAGTTGCTAAACTTCTATCTTGGCCAAACTAGTTGTTCTAGTTCATCTTTTTATTGGAGGGGCAAGGTGTGTAGGAATGAAACATAATACCTTTTATTAGATCATATTATTCTTTTCTCCCACTTTCCAAGAAGAAAGAGAGTGCCTTTACGCTGAATTGTCATTTGCTACTCTCTTCAAATCTCACACACTTCAGAGACTTTCTTCCTGAATGGATCCCTGGAAAACATCACCTCATTCTAGCTGCAGTGGTGCTATTTTTACAGTGACAATGCAGCAGCTGGGTGTGGAGGTTGAGGTCATGACCTTTCACTTCTGGAAGAAGCGGGTGGTGATTAACCAGCCTGAGAAGGAGCTTCCACATGTGGGAGGTTGCACCAGCAGCAGGTCTTGTACCACCACTGAGCACAAAGTCTGGCAGGGAGCATCAGCCCGCATTCATGCCTGTTCGTGTTATACAACACCCAGCAGAGTGACCACAATTTGCCACAAAAAATAGCAATAAAATCCAATAGAGAGATTTCTGAAGAATTTAGAGGGATGATGAGAGGAACGGCATGTTCCTCTGACCCTTAATGACCTTTACAGCTACAGCGTTGCTGTGCGTGTTTTGTCCACTGAAAACTGAGGTTGATCTGACTGTCCACTAATTCACAAAAAAAAAAAAAAAAAAAAAAAAGATTCACCCAGGAATGTTTCCTGGGTTTCCACTTCTCTCTGCTGTTGTGGAAAAAACAAAAATAGAAAATGCTTTATTTGTTTGTTTTGTTTGTTTGCTGAAACCATTTGCACATTATTTTCCTGGCTAGAACCATTGTAAAGCATCTTCAAGGGGCTCCTGGGAAAAGCAGCAGGGGCTGAGCTGTGCCACACTGCACAGAGTAACTGCAGACACTCACTGCAGGCAAGGCTCAGGGTACAGAGAGGGGCAGCAAAGTTCCTGGAGGAGCTAGTTTCCGGAGAAAGCCAGGGAGTGGGAGCAAAGACTTGTTGTGACTGCTGCTTTAATGAGCAAGGGAACAGATATGGCAAAAACCAAAAGAGGCAGAAGGAATCTTCTGACACAGTGGCAAAAGAGAGGCTTCAGCTGAGAAGAGGGATGAGTGTGATTAGATTGGAGGGAAGTGAAGGCAAAATCCAATAGGCTCAAGACAGTGGAGAGCACATGCAGGTTCACTGCAGGAAATCAGTGCAGCAGTTGAGAAAAAGCTCTTTCTCTTTGGGTGCGAATTTCTACCACAGAACAAGAAATACAACAGGAGGACTGATGGAACCCTTAGTCTGAGCCTTTCTAGATGTCCTTGCCCAGTTCAGAACCTTTCAGATACCATTAGCCTCCAGATAATTTCTTCTAAATTTCCACTTATAAATGCAGGAAGTTGATTATAGGAAAGGATGACCTCAGACTAATAGTTGGCTTACAGGAAAAGGTCAAAAGGCAGGTGTGCTACTACAAGAAAGAGAGACAGCAACCTCAAAAAAAACAAGTGGAAGAAACAGCCAAATACCAAGTGTCTGATGCAGAGGGAAATTCAATAACAAAGAATAAGATTAGAGGATACAGAGGTGTTTTGTATCCAGCAGCTGGTTGTCCTGCTTCCATGAGACTTCCCATTAATGCAGAGCAAAGGTTCTGGGGGTCCTGTAAGTCATGGCTTTCTGAAACCTGGACACTTCTTGACTGCACCAATTTCTTGGACTTGTCTTCCTGGTCAGAGATAGTCTATTGTGATCACTGCCATGTGCTGTCCCAGTCAAAACTCAGAAGACGAGAATAAAATAAAGGGTAAAATTAAATTTATACAAATGCCAAAAAAGCTTATTGAATTTTTTATTTATTTTTTGAGTTTTCTTTTCATTTTAGTTCTGTGTTAGAAGGAATGTCTTTGTTCCCCTTTATCCAGGCTGGGTCATCCATCTGCAGAAAGCACCACTGGTGGCTGCAGCTCTCCTCACAGTGTTCCAGCTTTAGTTCAGACTCACTGAATGATCAGCAGCTACACAAAAGTGCCAATTCTCTTTTCCAAAATGGCTCTGTAGGTCAGGCACTCCATGCAGGAAGTGAGAAGTACATGAGAAAAACAAGAAGATAGTGCTTTTCAGGATTCTGGAAGGAACAGGACACTGATAATATTGTCTGCATGCTTAATCCCCCAAAATCCGTTCTTTTAATGACAGACATGGCTGGTGTGTGAGGATGGGTGAGGAAGCACCACAGAGTACTTAGAGAAAAAATACTTGAGAAAAAAAAACAAGGGAAAAAGTAGATCTGGAGTGAGGAAGGGAAAAGACGTCTTCAAACAGACTTATTCAGTGTGTGGCATAATTAGAGGGAAGATCAGTGCTGGCAGTGCAATAGTGCTGGCAGTCTTTCCCATGTTGATCCTTGGTCCAGGAGTTCACTGCTGCAGTACTGTCTCACTCTGCAGTCATAGAAAAACACTCTGCATTATTTGAAGATAAATTTAAAGAAAATACTCTGCTCTGCCTGGGAGGAGATCGCTGGGTACTCCAGATCTCAAAACTTTGGCAGTGCTCAATGCTACAAAGCTCACACCCATAACTTCTTTATAACTCAGTGTCCCCATGCATAAATGGGAATACCAGCATCTCCCACAGTGGAGTGAGAAAGATTATCTATTACAAATATATAACAATCATTTAAAAGGACAGGGGACAAAAGAGCTCTTCAAATTCAATATGCTATGGGCTGAAAATGAGTAATCTTTGTTTTCTGGGAGCTGAATAATATAACAGAGAAGCCAAAGTACTGGAAAACTATTTGACCATTTATAGGACTGTTCATTCATGTAGTGTGCAGGGATAGTCCCCAGTGAGCCTTGTCATGTCACCTTGAATTATGAAGGATATGAACTTAGCTCCATTGGATCAACAAGCAGAGCAAGAAATTGAAGTCTCAATCATGCTTGTTGAAGGAGTTAAAAAAAATCCTGCTATTACCTGCTGCTCCTGGAGACAAGGCACAGGAGGAGGAAGAAATAATAAGTCAGAGGAGGAATGCAGGACAGTGAACAGCAATAAGAACTCTGAATTACTGGGGCAGACTGTCCTCTGGGGCAGGCTGACTCAGGGGACAAATGCTTTTTTGCAGCTCATGGCTGAAGCCAACAAGGGTTCCATGACTTACGCCTCGGTGGATCTGGGCTGCAGTGAGAGTCAGCAGGTGGAGAAGGCTCACTGCTAGCATAATGACAGCTTAAGAACGTAAGTAGCTCTGTGCGAAATATTTTTTCTGTAATGCTAATGAAAACACCTCTATATGATGAGCTGGCCAGAATACTTTTAATTTAGCATTTTTATTGAAGAGCAGTGTTTTTCCAAAGTTAAAACATTCCCATGAAAATGTTAGCTATAACAAAGGGTCTCTTTCACCAGGAAGATCTCTGAGAGGCAGGTGGGACCAGCTCATCAGAACAGGAAATAAACTCTCGCAGAAAAAGACAAATAGCTCTATAAGCTTTTCCAGTCTGAAAAGACATGTTCTTACACAGTTCTGTTATGGCGCATAAAGTATTCACAGAGCTTTATTTTCAGTCAGAAATAAAGAACATTACTTTTGAGGCATTGCAGGTGGCCTCAGAACAGCCTTTTCCATCTCCAGCTGCCTTTACACACAAGTCCATACGCATCTTAAACCCAGTACCTCATATTCCTAGGACAGGCCATAGAATATCTGCAAAGCTCCAGCCTTCAGTAATTACAGTGCCTGTGGGGATAACCAAGTTGTAGTAAATGACATGAATAAGAACCACATGTAGTTATGTGCCAGAATAACAATTCCCTAAGACAGAAAGTATAAGATGGACATATAAGAAACAGAAATTTGAGGCTGAATTGGAGGACAGCGGTCATTGACAGCTGCCAGCTGTTTATAGCATTAAAAGTGAAGCCCAATAAACATAACAGAGCCTCCAGGTCTTGGAAAACCTACTGCAAGTGGCTCTCAAAGCACTGCTTGCTGGAACCTTTTTTTTTCTTAAGAATTCTGGACAATTCAAAACACTGCAGCTTTTCTTTCAGAGTAAAGGTTACTTTGACATGAAAAACCCTTCTCCCGCTTCATTTTATCATGAAATAATCTTAAATATCTCAAGGATCAAACAATCACAAAGGTAAAGACATGTCGTGTGTAGACACTAGTAGCTACTCCTAAAGCCCTCCTTTTAATGCCTCACACCCTGAGTCCAACAGGTGTGAATAAAATGACCCCAACTTTTGCCAGTATTGCATTTTAAGAGATGGGATTTTCATCTTTTTCTTAGTTTGTACAGTTCCTCAGAATTTCTGCAACATATGGGCACTGCAGGTCCCAAGGGTTGCAGTCGTGGCGATGCCTTTGGCGGACTGGTCTCTACTTGGACATCATCTCCCTTTCACATGATAAAGAGCATTAAGTCATGATAAAGAAGTGCTGCTAGAGGACTGGGAGCTAGGTGGTCTGGAGGACTGCCAAAGTACACTTAGTAATGGCAGCAGCACAATTCTAGTAGAGGTAAGGACATGACGAGGTGAAGGGAAGCTGCTCAGTAACTGAACTCAAGTTGCATATTGACTACCTTGTCAGGAGTTTGCCCCCAAATTTTCCTGCAATGTACTTTTCTTCAAAAGGTGCCAACAATCTCTTCCTTGCTACAAGGTGGAGTAGGAAGCATCATTACCTGCTCAAGTACCCTTAGTGCCCAAACACCTGTCTGGAGAAAAAGAATGGCAATAACTGCAAACACTCAGGTTTGAAAACACTGTCCTTGGCATCTGCTCAAATACCACTCACAGAGATGCAACTTCCAGCAGAAAGACATTAGCAACCCCCAAAACCTGAAGGGGCACCTCCAGCGTGAGGAGGTTGCCCTGTACTTCAGTCACAGCCTCACCAAGGAGCTGCCTGTGAGAGGTGTTCCCAGGAGCAGCCCAGCACCAGCAGTTCCCATTGTGCTGCTTGGCTCACTGCTTGACCAGCTCTTCTGTGCTCTCTCTCTCTGCTGGGCACAAGTTGCAGTCTGATAAACCAAACCTGCTCAGAGCCAGTGCACTATTACTATCTCAACTATTTAGCTTAATTTTTCCTTTTTAATCCTCTTAACTGTTCACTAATTCAGCTTTTAATCATAAGCCTATTTGTGTAGATACTTTTTTTTAACCAGCATTCCCCTGCTAATATATCCAAGTTCTCTAAAATACCTTTCTACTCTGCTTCAATAGCTCTCTTCATTCCTAATGACTTCTATCCCCTCTGCTTCAGTTCTGCAACACTATTATTATTATTAACTCCAAGAGTCTCTTGCCAGTTCCTTTCTAATAGTGTTTCTGCTGTGAGCACCTCTGTAAGCTTAGCGCTTCAGCTTGAGAGGCTGTTGGGGGCACTTCTACATGGGAACCAAATTGTTTTCAGCCCAGGAAGCCCATTAAAAACATTATTGTTATTTGAACATATGTTAGAGGGACCAACACCAAGGATAGAAACCCCCTGGAAGAGCACTGACCATTGTGCCAAGATGGGCAGGTGCAAGGGGGCACATGGGTGTGCCTGAGGAAGCAGGGAGGACACAACCTCTGGCTGACAAGCAGGGTTCACCCCTCACCCATCGCTTGTTTTCCTTGAAATCAGGACAAAGATATGTTAAAGAAGAGTCTGATGGACCATAACAGGAGGCCCCATTCAGGGAGGTTCTCCCATGCACACTCAGCCCCTGCACATGGTGGTAACTCAGAGAAGTGCTCTCACACAGGTGAGAAAGGAGCAATCCCCATCCACAGGGAGAGGAGTAAAAGAGTGGAGGTACTTCTGTGGAGATGTAGTGAGTGAGTGATGAGGGCAGCATCACCGGCACCACAGAAGTGGAAGAACATCAAAGGTGATGCAGAGAGGAGGGAGAACCATGGAAAGTGACCTGAAAAGACTTATAGTTCTCTTCACTCTCTACAGGGAGCAATATTTGTATATACCCTCAGTAAAGCCGGACAGAAATACAGCACATTCCTGGAGACATTATTTGAGGGAAAGAATAGAAACTCATTTTTAGAAAACATCTCCAAGACATTATCTGTTCCTCAAATAGTACTTTTCATTTAAAGTGAAGTGTGTAATTTTGCTCACATCATAATTAAGAAAAAACCTCATTTGCTTCAACACCTCCACTGTTCTTTTCATTTGCACTGTTTTATCTGAGTAGAAATGAAAACAAAAAAGAAAATGAAGGAGGAGACACAACTAGCCACAAGCCCTCAATCAGTACATCTCATTAGATCACAATACTCCCCGTGAGTGAGTGAACACTCTGAATTCACTTCAGGAGCCTCAAGAGTCTCTGCAAGTCTGAGCCAAGATTTCGGTGTCTGGAGGCCGCAATGCCCCTGTTGCCATCTGTGGAAAAAGCCTAACCTGCTGCCACAGAGTGTGTCCTCAAGCAGAGGATCCTGATATCCACCGCTCTGTCATGTCACATTCCCAGTGCAGCCCTTTGTGATCCTCAGAGCTGTAACCTCAGAACCAGAGGTTGCCCCCTATCCATAATGCTCAGCTCAAGCAAGCTGTTTGGAAACCATCTCTGGATCCCAGTCCCATGGCCCAGGTCACTGTCTAATGCTAAGAGACTCCTCTGTGGTGCAGCAATAGGATATAATGTGCAGCTGTGGTTCCTAAAAGCTTTGGGAGGTGCAGACCTCCAGCAGCACATCTGGCAGCTGCCTTTGAGCCAGGCTTCTGGAGGAAGCTGGCACAGCAGCCTCTGTTTCAGAAACACTGCAGGATTTCTGCTGCTAGAAATGCCAGGGATATCAAAAGGTAATTGTGCAGAATTTCCCTGAGGAGACTGTCAGTACTGAGACTTTTATCCTAATCAGGATTTTTTTTTCTAAGTAAAATTAAATTGGCCAGTTGGTTTTACTAATTATTGCAAAATTCTGCTTAAACTGTTCTACCAACAGAGGTGAGAATATTCCTCCCAAAAATAATACACTAGCACGTGAAGAGGCGCAAGCAAAAAAAATGAATAGTGTGTTACTAACAGAGTCTATACCAAACCACTACCCCAGTGTATCATTACTGACTGGGGTTCACTGTTGGCACAGAAGTATTTCAGATGAAATAAAAATTCTGAGGTTTCCTCATCTATGTACCATCACTAAGGGACCTTCAGCACTTTTCCATGAAAAAGAATATTATCTACATCAGCTCTCCACACAGGGAGTTGTGCTCTGCCAAGCTCTGTTCCCCCGCCAGTCCACTGGGTAGTCTGTTCTCCTTTGCTTGGACAATTGAGCAGCATTTGGTACTCAATTGCTACT
This sequence comes from Mystacornis crossleyi, assembly GCA_013400655.1. Classification (NCBI taxonomy): domain Eukaryota; kingdom Metazoa; phylum Chordata; class Aves; order Passeriformes; family Timaliidae; genus Mystacornis; species Mystacornis crossleyi. The sequence goes on along the minus strand of VYZQ01006451.1, from coordinate 134,956 downwards.
CAATTACTCACTTTGTGATTATCTGTGATTAGGGTTAATTGTGCAGCACCTGCAGGACAGGATGACAGGAAGGACTCTGTATACAGAATTCGCAGTACTACACACAGCTAAAGACGTGCTTGGTGGGATCAGTGGGTACACAGTCCCTAGGGGAGCTTCAGAGAGTGAAAGAAGCTGCTGAAATAGGAGATATGTATTATTCTCTGAATGGCATTTTTTGTATGTATTTGTATAGCTAACAAGATCAGAGCCTGTTTTGTTTGCTGAATTGATCCTTCATGTTCTCCCAGTACAATTTAGGTTATCATTTGTTTCACTTATGCACCACAAACACTCATAAATATTAGGTGTGGATAAGCTCTAAGCCTCCAGACTGATTGCATGCAATACCTGTTTTCAAGCAGAAATTACATACAGCAGCAAAGAAACCATGCAGCTTTTCTTTTAATTGATCAGGTAGAAGCAAACATAGTTAAGTCCTATGACCTGGCACTGAATCCCCATCATCCCTGCACCAAATGTGCTGATTTGCACACCCATAATAGAATGAGAAGAGCTGTGGGTAAAGTCCCATGCCCTTTTTGAGGCCAGACTGACAATGCTTCTTAGCACAATGGTGTTAACCTACCAAACCAGAAGGATCTCTTGCTTCCCATCCCCATAGCCCAAGAGAGTCCCCAAAATAGTATGCTTCTTTCCCAAAGGACCACAGAGCATTGAGGCAGGAACCCGTCTCACTTTCTCTCCCAAAGCGCCACATTATTAAATTCTGGCTGTATGATGTTATTGTTCCAGGCTGGTTTCCACCCAGGCTCTAGTTTTATTGTCAGCTTACTGGTTGCTGTAGAATTGATTGAATCTGTCAAGGTTTTCTTGAGACAGGAGGGCAGGACAAGTACAGATCAATTTTCACATGCTTATCCACTCTCACATGAGAAATGAGAAATGCTTATTGCTTGTGCATGTGTCTCAAAAGAGAGTCAGGGAGGGACAGCGCTCCCAGTGCATCCTGGAGGCAGTAACTGCAGACGTGAAAGGGCCCATGTGTATGTGCAAACCAGTCCTCACATGGGCAGTAAGGAGCCCTCAGGTATCCTAAGTACAGAGCACCTTTTCTGTGCACTTCAGTCTATGGTCCAAGGTTTCATTAAAGCTTATCCAAAAATCAAGTTTCTACTGCAACTGCCCCCATCAACTACTCACAGATAGGTGATGTTAAGCAATAAAACATGTATAAAAATAGGCTCTGCAAACCACAGAAGTTTGAGGCTTACAGATCTCTCCAGTGGGTATTACACCGCCCTGTGAGGAGATGGCTTTGATGCATACTGTCCTGGTTTGGACAGGTGTCTACTAAGGAAGGCAGGAGTCCCCCTCCCACCCCGGAATGGAAAAATGTAACCCACTTCCTCCTGAACTATTATAGTTTTGAAAATGAGGGGCTTTCAGGCAAACATATAAGAAATAGGAANCCCTCCCTTGTGGCTGGCTAGGTCCTTTGTTTCTCTTAAGTACCCCAGCAATCGCCTCTTTAAATGGGAAAAAATTCCTTTGAGAGGAGAAGAAAAGAGCACATACACATACAAAAAGAAAACTTTCTCAACCCCCAACACATACCTAGTGACTTCCCACCACCCCTTCTCTGCGGCTGCTTAAACGTCCCACTGGCTTCTGTAGGCAGCATCAATGCTTCCGCCGGCAAGTAAGGTGGGCAGCCAAGTCTCCAAGGAGTCACATCTCTCTCTCTGGCAACAGGACCCCCAGCCCTTGCAAAGATTTGTTTTGTGGTTCCTCTCCATTTCTCCACTTCTCAGGCAATGGTTAATGGAAACTGCAAAAAAAAAAAAAAAAGATCTGCTTCGTTGCTTTTCAATTAGATAAGAACTCCCATTAGTGATGCAATTAAGGTGCCGTTTCCAAGACTGTTGTTTAACAGCCTCCTTGACATTTCACAGTGCTCATTTGTTTTGCTTTGTATTTTTTTCCTTTTCACAAAAACAGATGCAAAAAATGATTCATTTGCAGAAACGCAGACACAGCAGAAAGACTCAAAAGAGTGGGAGCACGGTGAGGCGGGTGTGCTGCAAGACTAAAGAAGGAAGAGAAAAAGTAAAAAAGAAATACTTATGCTGTACTGTAGAGCAGCTCCTAGGCAGGAGGAATTGGGCAGAGAGGAGAAAAAGACCAAAGTTCCCCCATGATCCTACAGGGCTGTTTGTTGCTGGAAAACAGCACATATGCAGAATAGGCAAAATACAATAACAGAATAGGTCAGGAATTTTGCTCAAGAAAACTATTTTCATCACATTTTTTAACTAGAATAAAAAATTAATCAGTTTTAAAATGTGTCAAAATATTTCATATTTCCCTCTAAACAGAAAAACACCCCCAACAACCACAATCTAAATTCAAGAGAACATTTTTGAAAAAATAAAAAAGTTGGTCTTTACAGTTGAACAAATATTTTAAACCATGAAATATCAAATTTTATGAAGAACATATGGAAACTAAATTGAATCCGAGGCTTGAAAAATGAGGTGTCTCACAAGACACTTACAAATCACTTTCCACTGAGCTACAGAGGTGGGACAAGAGGGCAGGACCTATCTCAGAAGCAGTGCCAAAACCAAGGCAAAAACAAGCACATGATTCTATAGTGTATAGCATTTGCAGCAACAAGTGTCACGAAGCATGCCCCTTTCTTCTTGGGTCTATGCATGCTAATTGCTTATGCTGTCCTTGCCCCCTTGTCTTTCAGATTGTCATCATCTTCTGTTTTTCTTCTTCATGCAGATGTTTGAAAAGTGTTTATTCTTATCATTCAAAATGAATTATTTTGCATAATCCCTAGCTGACAGCTGATATTTGCATTTACGTGATGAAAAAAGACAAAAGCGCCAGGGTTCAGCATCTGCTGCCTTTGAACTTCTCTGCCATTATAGCTTCATCAGGCCAAAGGCAGCAAACACAAAAATCCTATTTTGAAAACATTTTGTGAGTCTGATGTAGTAATCTTATCGCGTGTCCCAGAGCGGAGCGGAGAAGGAGAGACGTGCAGCAGGCAGGACTGTGCAGCTTGATTGAAATTTATTTAATTATTTTACAACAACTTAGAGATTTTTTTCTTCATAGTGTGATTGGACAGTGGATCAGCCACCCCTTAGGGATCATTGGCTGAACTCCTGCAACATCACTGTCAAAACATTTCTCTACTGTACTATAAACAATGTTAGCAGGTGTCCATAGTTTACAAACTCTACTGATAGCTTCTGTGAGAAAGAAAAATTTCTCACGGGATTAGAAAGAAGCAAGAAAAGTTCCTGCTTGCAGCTTTTTCTGTACCCACAGTCTGAGACCAGGGTTGCCAGACCAGTTAGTACATGCAACACTCAGCTGCAGGCACATGAATATGTTAAAAGGACAAATAAATCTTTATCCACTTCCTGACCCATTATCCAAGGGCTACTAGGAAACGTTTATTTCTGTGCAAGGAAAAGCATTCCCCTCTTGGTTTTGTCACCCATTCCCTGCTACTTCTATACACAGGATTCCTTCTCCCAAAAATGCTAATATTTTCTGCCTTCAAAATCCTTCCTAAAATTATTCACACTTCTGCAAGCTTGAATGGCCTCAAACCTATCTCCAATATGTCACAGGGAGCTGAGATCTCCACTGACATCTCAGTGCAGCTCAGACTTATCTCTAGCTCTGGAAAATATTTCAGTGCAAAACAGCCACTGAATTTTAACGAAAACTGTGTGTTACAAACCCAATGAGAAGCCCAAGGAAACAGACTGGTGCAAAAACCTGCATGCTCTGTTCACCGACTGATTCATTAGCCATCACTGTAATATCCGCATTCAGACTGTTCTTCAGAGCTGCTGATTTTCATTCCCTGAGTGATATACAACAGACCTGCATTTTCTCCTCTCTCATTCTTCTCCTGATAAAGCAACATTATGATGCCTTTCTTGGCTTGCCAGAAAGAGCCAGTCACAGAATAAGGTACCGGGTAAAATTCTCTGGTGATGGGAGTAGTTGACAAGCTGAGCTGCTGCAAGTATCTTGCTGTTATATATTTGTGCAATTCTTGACTGGCAACATTAGCAGAAAAGCAGTCTTGCTGAAGTCATCATCCCTGAATCCTCCCTGTAGGGTCCTCCCAAAATCAAAAAAACAGAGCATCCTCCAGGGAAACAGGGCTCTTCTTTGTAAATGGCTTTTCCTCTCAGAGAGGGCCTGACACAATGCAAGGATCTCAATGAAACTGTTCCAGGTGTTTGGATCTGTAGCCTGCTCCTACCACTTACCCCAACTCCTTCCCCACGACCCTTGGGGCTTTCCTCCTCGTTTGTGCTGACATGCAAATCCTTAGCCAAAGTCACCATCGTGACTGCCTGTCCTGGTCTGTCCCAGGAAAGAGGCCGAGGGGAGCTGTGGGAGAAGAGACTGGGGGCATTCCCATGTTGTTGCTATTTTATACCTGTAATGGGGAAAGGAGTCATGGCCTTCTGAAGTGCAGTACAGGAAATTTGTCAAATGCTTTGCCTGAGGGGTCTTGCAAAGCTTTGCTCTATCTGGGTGACTAAATCTAGATTAAAGATGCATGGTTCTGCCAACTGCTGCTTTTCAATTTAGATGCTTGCACTGGATGCTTATTTATTTATTTTTAGTGTATTGATTTTGTCAGGAGGCAAAGCAAGGGTTGTAGGAAAAAATATAAGTCTAGAAGTCAGCAGTGTTGCACTTTTAAGGGGATGATGAGATTTGCTTCTAAAATAAAACCTTTGCCAAGTGCACCAGTTTTATCTAGGCTACAAAGTCCCAAGTTTATTGTCATTTAAGGGCAATGACAAAATACCCTTGACTCCTTTGGGGGCAAGTCTGGGGCATGACACAGCTGCCAGTAAGTGATAACCTGGCAGGGATGGGAGTTGCCAGAGTGCCTGGCTGTGAGCTGCATTTCCAGCATACCTTCAGGCACCAGCAGTGCCATTACGGTATCCCAGGTTTGCTTTCCTGAAGTAGAAACCCAGTGATGTTACTGCAGATTTGGACCTGATGCTGGGAGGCGACCCCATAGTATCCAGGAGGGTGATCAGGCCAGCACTTCCCTGACGGCATAGCCAGCAGATGCAGGCCATTGTCAGCAAGCCTCCACCCATGTGGCACGTGCTGCGTTGCATCCAGTTAATTTCTGAGGGGTCCCGTGGTGATAGGACAAGGAGTGATGCAAGTAAAGCAGCCCTGTTCTCTTGATGTGCCTATCAGGATAAGAAGACAAAGAGCACCACTTTACCAATCATTTCACCTACAACTTTTCTAGCACCTATTGTACAATTAATTCCTTAATCTATTAAGAGGGGGGAAAAAGTACTTACACTTAGCAGGTAGTTTGAATCAGAGTTGGGTTGTGTGTTTTTTTCTTTTAAACCTTTAAAACTGTATTTGCTTGAAGTACTTCAAATGTTTTATTGCTTGTACTACAGTACATAACAAAGTAATTGTGTAATTAAGAGATAATGTCAATGCAATAGACCATTGTTGACAAGCTGATAGTTTCCTGCTGCTATAGAAATGCCAAGGCAAGGCTAAAGAATATGCAGAAAAAACATACATGCAGGAAATTAGATGAGATTGTTTATTTTTAAACTGAATTGGCAAGCTCTGATTGGCCAACCTGTAATTTAGTATAGGTTGGATTCCCTCCACAACAAAGTATTAGTTATGCAAAGGAGTGCTCATGCTTTGTACAGCAAGATGGTGCATATGGCAGGGAAGAGGATGAGAGGCAAAATCCACCATCGCTGGTTCTGGGTCTGGTCTCCCAGGAAGACCTGTAGCAGAAATATTCATGCAGAAAAAATGCCCGAAGCCTCCATCGAGTGAGATGCTGTTTGCTGTCCTGTGGAGGCTCTCTGTGGCTAGAACACCACCGGATTATTTGACCCCGTATTTTTCATGGACCCAAGTGAAGGAAGACACCTAAGCTTTAGCTGGATTGTGACACAGCCTCCTCATTTAGCCTTGGGGATGAACACTAAACCTCAGGGCTAGAAGTTCACTGACTCCTGTCTGCTAATTCATCACTAGCCTGGGTCACGCTTCAGAGAAATCTGAGCTATTCTGAGTTACTTCCCTGGAACTTTCTGCCAGCAGCGCCAGCTCAGTTGCCTTGCCCCCAGCAGCAGCAGTCGCCATCTGCTGTCCCCCTGCACCGATGGAACTGCAGGGATGCAGAGCTGGTGCCAGCTCCAGGGTGGCTGTGCTTCTTGTGTCTGGGAAGCACTCACCATAGGCTTCCTGAGACACTCAAGCTGAGCCAGAAAGCATGGTCCAGTGTTTTATTGCTGCTGGCAACCACAACTCATGTTCATGCTAAATTACAGCCAAACTCTCAACAGTGGGAACAAAGCCAGGGCACCATTTTAGCCCTCAAACTCTGAAGCAAAAAAATGGAAGGGAAATATGGATTTTCAGCCATGAAACCACCGAATCACTGAATGGTTGGGGTTGGAATATATCACGAGATCATCTAAATAAACCCTTCTTCTAAAGCAGGTTCACCTAGAACAGACTGCACAGGATCGTATTCACGCAGGTTTTGAATACCTCCAGAGAAGGAGGCTCCACAACTTTTCTGGGCAGCCTGTGTCAGTGCTCTGGCATCCTCAAAGCAAAAAAGTCTTTTCTTATATTCGGACAAAACTTTCTGTGATTTAGTTTGTGCCTATTGCTCCTTGACCTGTCACAGAACACTACTGGTCTCATCCTCTTGACACCCACCCTTAAGTCATTTTTATCCATTTAGAAGATCCCCTCTCAGATCTCTCTCCTTCCGTCCTTCCTCAAAAAGTCAGAAGATGGCTGAGCAATGATTCCTTGCCATTGCAGGAATAAAGTGTACCAAGATATATAGATATCCAAGGCTGGAGGCAAAATTCTGGATAAGGATGCTACACAATATGACCCAAGAAAGAATATTGTACTGGTACTGCTGAAAGGGGACCGTGGCCTCCACAGTGCTCATGACAAGGCTGCACTAACATGTCGCTACCAGTCATGTGATTTCCAGCATTTGTTGCAGTTATTTATAAGAGAAGGCTGCTTTCTTCTTTTTTAAATGTGCTTCATGTACCAAACAAAAATAAATTATCTCTTTGAGTTGTCACACTGCCTTGGTACATTTAGTACAATAAAAACCATCACGTTGACTGGAAAAGGTTGAAAAGTTGAAAAATCAAAGATAACAATGGAAAGAGGTCTGTGCAAGCTTGCTTCAGTCCTGTGTGGGTAAAACACGTGTCATGGTTTTTAATTTCATGCCTGCATACCTCATCTTCAAGCGCCCTCACCACCTGGAGAGTACAGTGGATTCACTCCCCCCAGAAGCAGCTGTTCAGTAATTCATTTTATCTTAATTTGTCTATGTACTGCCCCAGGCCTTATTTATTTACACTGTGAAGACTTAATCTGAAGACAATATTAATCATAAGTTCTTTAAAACATTCATCATTACAGTGTTTGAGTGGTTTGCAAAAATAATTGATTGATATACACAGCAAATCTTGAGAACTGATGTGATATCGCTACTTCCCATGGAGATGGGGAACTGAGACAGTGAGATATTACATCTGAAATGCCCAGCTGTGCTGGGTGTTGCATTAGAAAGTCCTGACTTGGTAGGGGATGTTAGGTTTTGAGGCACTTTAATTGCTTTGAGTCTGGTTGCTGATTTCCCTCCTCCTGTTTTACAGACAGACTCCACAACTTGCATTTTGCATAGGCGGGATATGGAAAACACAGAGTTAGAATGTCTCTGCCCAGCACCACACACAAGCCCTGTGGCTGCAGTACAGGCTGTATCCATTTGTCCAAGCAGCAGGACATTGATTCAACCATGACAGCCCCATCCACCATCTTCTCCAGGTCCCTAAAGCATTTGCTGTGAACGTTTCCTCCCAAAGTCCACGGCAGTAAAAGATGAAGGTCATGTAAACTGTACTTTGCTTTACCTGCAGAGCCACTCAAAACCCCTCCTTCCCTGATTATCCAGACTAGATATTTTTTGGAGAATACAGTGGTTTTCTTTCACTGCGTGTCACAGTTTCCTTACTAAGGAAATCAGGGCATTAGAAGGGGTTGATACACATCCAGATTTCTCCATAACCTGCACTCTGGGGCACAAGGTTTGTAGTCAAACAAACACAGAGGCCATCTAAAGACTGGAAATACAGCAAAAGAGACCAGGACTAACCATGCTGATTGGATGAGAGAGAAATCCTGTTGAAGAGCATAGCAGGCTATCCCACAACTAGAGAGCAAGTCATAATGTACAGAGGGATCTAATTAGGACTGTAAATCATAGCAACCCTGAATTATTAGGGTATTTCCGCCATGGAATTCCTAAGTTTCATAGGATCTGGGGGAATAACTCAGACACAGGGAAAATAATTTATGGCAGTTAAAGTCAGGAAACATCTACCAAGTGTGGGAAGAAAGCACAGCTCTCTGGGTCAGTGGTAATCAGTAGTCGATGAAGACATGCAGGACTTTATTGAAGGGACCAGTGACCCAGCTCTCCACCAGTGTCACACAAGGACAGCAATGTGTTTAGAACATGAGTTATTCTGTGTGCAGACCAGGCCCAGCAATGATAACCAGCAACAAAATGCAGCTCTTTGTCCAAACCAGAAACCAGTAGATAGCGAAGTGAGGCTCAGTAACAGTGTTGTCTCTCCCTGCATGTGTCCTGCACTGGCTGCCAAACCTTGTCCAGGGAGAGGAGCAGCTGGCTCAGCACACTGTGAAAAGGATTGGCTGTCACCGGGATGCTCTCCTGGAGATGCAGAGATACTTGTCAAGCTGTACTTCAGCCACCTGCTGCAGACTAGTGTCTCTGTAGTCCTCCATGGGAAACACTTTTAATTACTGTCTCACTGCCTGATCTTAAGCTTTTTGACTTTACAGCACTACTGGTGCCTGTGCCATAAGCTTTATGTATCTAGATAAACTGTCCTCAAATACTACATTGACTTCTTACTACTATGGTGCAAGACCTTCACTCATCTTACTTTCTCCTTGGTGCACACCACAATTTGATTCCTACTTAAAGAGAACAAAAAGCTTTTCATTCCAGCAAATGACTGAACTTACTTTCACATTACTTCAGTAAAAAGGACAAGTTTGGCAGAGTGCTTCTGTGATCAAAAAACCACATGAAAATAAACCTATGATAAAGCAAACTAGTGCCTTCCACCAAATTTTTTCCTTCCCCTTTACTTCTTTTTTAAAGAATTGACAGAATTAAATTTTCTTTATGATTGCTAAAGTGCACCAGGTCTTCCAGAAGGTACAGAGATTGTTCATAATGAAGAGCTGGCTTTTCTGCAATCCTGCTACATGAAATACTCACAATCAAACTCTAAAAGGGTCATCATAAAGCCTGTCCAGGCATTCTTTCTTTTCTGTTCTTTAACATATTACTCTACATTAGCAGTGGGGTTGGACTACATGACCTTTAAGGCCCTTTCCAATCCAAACCATTCTCTGATTCTACAATTCTTAGCTCAAGTCTTCCTACACTACGTCTGTAATTAGGTTTCCCATTTTCCCACTTGAAAACAGATGCTCCTGGCAACTGTCTGACACCTGGACTGTCCCACCCAACCTTTGTGACCAAAAGCAAACCCAAGCACAAGGACATCACAAATGCAGTTGCAGAGAGCTATCAGTGGGAGGTGGAGGGCAGGACAGGCATCTCACTCAGCACCAGGCACATTCCTGCTGGTGGGTGGTATGTCCACATGCACATCCCTCCAGCTGGGACTCGAGTGCTGCAATTGCTGCCAGGGACCTGTACAGTACCTGATGGGATGCCCGAAGGCTGGTCCTGTGCTTCTACTGCCACCCCCTTCTTCATAGCCAAAATGGTGCAGGAAGTTAGGAAATACCACGTCAAAGCTGCTGCAGACAGTTCTCCAGGGCAGGCAGGATGCACCCTTGATTAACCAAAAGTTGAAAAGTGTTCTAAAAGCAAGTAGTGCTCAGGACCACCTCTGTTAATAAATGTGTCAGGGTTTAAGAATGGTAGTCCCCCATTTAGTGTTCCCACTGAGACTCTCCAAACCACACTGCCACTTGCTTGCTCCCCTTCCTTCTCCCCTCTGCAGTGAGCTGAGGAGAAGAATTGGAGACAGAAAAGGTAAAGAGCACAGGCTGAGGGAGAACAATTTACTGGAAACAGCAGTGAGATAAGAAAATAAATAATAATGGCAAAAATATTAATTTTAAAAACGTACAAAAGGGAGAGAGTAATTCACATGCAAAATTCTTACTGCAGAACTCAAGCCAACCCAACTGCAGCCACACTATCCTAACGGGAAGAGACCCTTTCTCTCAGGATGCACTTCCCTTTCCCTGGAAAAGTCTCCCTTCACCCCACCCCTGGCAATACATGAGGTGGTACAGAATAACCTCCGAGTCTTAAATTTCCCCACCCCCCAGCTACTGAAAATATTAACCCTTTCCCATCCAGAACCAGGACAAAATATCATTCTGGTGCTATGGATGTCACTTCCTGCTTCATAATTCCGTATTTAGATAGGATTTGTTAGAGGCACTCTTAAAGCAGTAACTAATTAAGTGCCACTTCAGGTAAACCCTTTAGATTGGGCTTTAGTACGATTTAATCATGTATTTGAGGGCTTTATTAAGTGGGGATATCCGTAACTGCACACCTAAGTTAGTCATTAATGAGGAATATCATCACATTTTTTAAGGATATGATTATTATTACTTTAGAAGTGGAAAAGGTTTTCAGATTATAAATTAACCAACCTTGGAAATGATGGATTCATTGTCCTATCTTCATATCTGTTTACACAGATATGTTTGTGATTTTGTGTGTGTCTAGCAGAAAGCTTACTTAAAAAGACATTCAATTTAGGGAAAGAAAATCCTTTCTGGAGAAACCTCCCCAACAAGAACAATTGTGCAGGGTGCAGAAACATGCTGTGAAAGGCAAGGGAAGGAAGCACAAACAGTGGCTTGCAAGGGAGGCCAGCTGGAGAGGGGAACTTTTGATTCCTGTGGTAATGGCTCACTGACATACTCTTACACCCTCTGCATATCTGCGACTGATAAGCAGAAGTTAGATCAGCAGTTTGCACTGGGCTTCTTGGATGGCTGGGAGCCGTTCTTCGCCAGCTATTCTCAGCTTTTGTTCCCACTGAAAATTCTGATGGAAGTTCACTGGCAACTGATTCAGACACCATCTCAGACCTCAATGCTGTGTGTTCATCTTGCTTATTGTCCTGCTTGTTGTAGCCAGCTAGACCGCTTTGTATCCTACTGTTGCAGTGGGGTCGCTGCAACCTTCCCTGGGAGACAGCCTTGGCCCATGGAAGAATCAAGGAGACGATATTTGATAGATGTTTTCAGATTTTATTCTCCTAGCCGCACATGGCCGGAGCCCAGCAGGGACTCCGACAGTGACCTGCCCCTAGAACAGCTCTAGGAAAAAAACCCCGGAGTCCTGTGGACACCGCCTTAAGTACAGGATTCCTGCAGGCTACATTCAAAGTGACCAATAGGGGACAGAATTTGGGGTACACATGACCAAGAGGAACGGGGAGCGAGAAACCCCGTGCCCCACGCATCCACTCATGCCCACCTCCCCCACGGGGGGCACCTCTTCATCCTACAAACAGAAAACCACTTAGTGAGAATTATCTGCAGGCATATCCCAAGTTTCCAGGGTAGAGAATGTCATATTTTCCTGTAGTTTCGAGTTACGCAGTGTAATTTAAAAACAAGGCATCAGCGAGAATACCCAGTGGGTGGGCATTGCTTTCCCTCCTGCACCAGCTCTCCTCTCGTGGTGTGTGACAGTTCCTGAGGCTGAGAGACACATGCCAGGGCAGGGTGTCATACTCCAATAGCCTGTGCTATTAGTCAAGCCATGTGTCAGGACCAGCATAATTGTGTTTGCTTGATAAATCTGAGGAATAAGTGCAACTGTCTCCATCAGTTCCAAATGAGTCAAGGCCTTCAGTTAGTTTAGTAATTAACCTCAGGAATTGTTCCAGTCACTCAAATATACACAGTATGGTGTGAGTAGATGCATAGCCAGCACTTGCTAAATATGTAAGCAGGGATCTTTTGAAGCATGTAATGTACTCAATTATAACATTATACTTTGGTGCGTGTTTTAGGCTTATTTCTGCCTCAGCAGACCCTGACTGTAGGCTTCCAGTTTCCCTCATGTATGGTCATTTCTCTGTTTCTGAAGCTTTCCAGTGATGTGTGCAAAGGCCCAGTCCATAAACAGCACAAAGGCCATTTGCATGGTGGGGCAGAATCTGCAGACACACCTGGGCTCCCAGTGCCTGTAGGAAGGCTGAAGGTCTCTGACTGAATTTCCCTGCTCAAGAGTTCCCATGCTTGGCTAAGTAATATTCCTGGGTTTGTTCATTTGCACCTACTGAATCTGCAGTCACAGGTAAAGTGCAAGAGCTTTTTGTAAATCCAAAGGGAATGATTTTTCCAATAACATGTGGCCTGACCTTTAAAATCTGGATAAGCAGATTAGTGCTTACTGCAGATATCTCATACAAACTGATGCCTGGAGATGCCTGTCTCTTTCAATCAAACCTATTGCTTCTCTTCAAAATTAAACTGCTACTGCTACACTTTGTAACCGGGTAAATTTGTACAGGAGCTTGCATATGACAGAGTTGTTCTTATATCAATAAAAGTACAAGAATTAAAGAATTAAAATTTTAAGCATCCATCTGTTAATATCCCGTAGTTCCAATCTGTGTATTCTTAAAATTGGATCCTCCCACAAGGTGATAAATATTTCTTAGGCAAACACCATCTTATGCAATAAAACTTCTCAGCTTTTATGAGCTATTTCACTCCACTCAAGCCAAGGCCCAAACTAACACTACTTTATGACTGCCTGACCATGTCTTTCAATGAAAATGAAAGCAATAAAAAAACTATCATTAACCAACGTAGGGTAATTCTTTATGTGAATTGAGTATGATTTCAGTTTGCACATCTGAATATATCTTTCAGTTTGTACTCATGCCACAATATTATCTGTATTTTGATCAGTATCACCTCTTGACACTGAAGTTGCTGAAAAATCTATTTTAAAATTTATTTAAACCAAAAGAAGATCCCCTGCTGAGACAGTTCAATCTCTTTGCCCACTTTTTTTGCAACTTAATGCATACAGATATGCATATTTTACTTTCAGTGCTCTCTGAATTACATCTTTTGCTGTTTGATTACAGGGATCTTGATGTGATAAACAAGCTAATTGCCATGGCAACCTTGCCAGCCCAGCTCTGCCTGAGGTCGCTGCCGGAACACTTCCACTCTTCTCTCAGATCTGACATGTCAAAGCCCAGGCTAATGTTCCCTTTCCATTTCAGGAGATTATTTCCCCATTATGGGTGGCATCTTTAGGCAGAGAAACATCTGTTACCAGAAGAGTTACACTTTTCAAATCAAAACAAGGCAGAAGGGCAGGAAGGAGCTGGGATCAGCCGCAGCCACCACACAGGTTGGAAAGGAAGAATGAAATGTTTTGACAAGCACACACTGGAAACAGAGAAGACAACATACATGAGGCCAGTCTCCAGCGAAAGAACAGCACTGAGTTTTGCTAGTGTCATGGTTTAATGCCACTGGCAGCTAAGCACCACACAGCCACTCACTCACTATCCTCCAGTGGGATAACAGAGAGAATTGGAAGAGTAAATGTGAGAAAACTTGTGGGTTGAGATAAGGACAGTTTAATAGGTAAAGTAAAAACCACACACCCAAGCAAAGTTAAACAAGGAATTTATTCATCATTNACTTAATGCTCCAGCTCCTGGAATTCAGGGAGGATTCATTGCTGTTGTTGTTGTTATTGTTCAAGTCTCTCTAGTTTTTGTAGTTGCTGAGATATGAGAAAACATGAACACTGTAGTATACAAAATGGTCATTAACCAGAGCCAAAAATATTAAATTTCCTCAGAAGTTTTAAGATTTCTGACTGTAAACCAAAATCAGTATCTTGGGGACAGTTTTTTTTTTCTTAGAACCATAGAATGGTTTGTTGGAATAGACCATAAAGAGCATCAAATTCCAACCACCCTGTCTTGGGCAGGGACGTCTTCCACTAGGCCAGATTACTCAAAGCCCCATCCAAACTGGTCTTGAACACTTCCAGGCATGGGGCATCCACAACCTGTTATGGTGACTCACCACCCTCACAGAAGAATTTCTTTCTAGTATCGAATCTAAACCTACCCCCAGTGGAAAGCCATTACTCCCTGTCCTATCAGTCCATACCCTTGAAAAAAGTCCCTCCCCAGCTTTCCCACAGGATTCCATTAGATACTGGAAGGCTACTATAAAACGTTTTTTTAGCTGCTTTGAAACTTTAGAACCAGCAACTCTGAAAGCCACCCCAGAGACCTGGAGCTGACAGTCCTCACACAGTATTCAGTAACTGAAGAGGCAAGAGAAGGTCTGAAGCCCAAGCTGACAGCAGGGCTACACAGGGTCAGCTTCAGTTTTGACAGCACAGTACTGGGTGTCCACAGGTCTCTTTAAATAGAGGTTTCTCACAGGGCTGCTGCTGCAGGATCCCTACAACACACATTTTACTTATCTCCAGCCATACGGAAGAAATGGTTCAGGAAAAGTGTCAGTACTGATTCCACTTCACCCTTAGATGTTCACCTGAGGTTTCACTGGAGGCTTTAAAATTGGCAGGATCCCAAAGGTAGTGGTAGAACTGTTCACTGTGATTTCCTGCAAACCAGCACACAGGCACCAACTGGATTTGATGAAGGAATCGCTTATTACCAATGACTTCTGCTTGAGAAAGATCTCTTTTAAGGAATCCCTTCTCTGTTCATTTGCTTTTGTTTTTCTGATGCTTCTGGGCTTCTGGGATCAAGCAGCAGCTGGAAATACTAAAATGTCAGTAAAAAAGCTGTTTTTCTTGTATTTACTGAATAGATTTGAAAAAAGAAACCCTGGATATCTCACGAGAAAGTCTGTTAGGGTCCTACTGTTGTTGGCTTGGTGTTATAGACGTGGGAGCAGAGCCAAGTAAACATTTCACAACAAATAAATCATACAATGAATGTCACCATTTCGGTACTTATGAAATGTCCAGAGGCAGATTGGAAAACTCTCAAGATGTGTTTGTTATTCACAGTTATTCATGAACTTTCCTAGTGAATAATTAGCAGTCGACAGTTCATTCCAGTTGTGAGTGGTGCACTGATAAATTCACATTTTGCCATTCATGCCCTACATTCCATAATAACATGGAAAAATGGTGCAAGAGCAAAGACAAGAAGATGCTAAGCAGAGTAGACATGTTTTGAAGGTAAATTAATGAAATTTACTATGTACTTTGAAGGTAGCACAGTAAAGAGTGTTTGGGAAGCATAAGGAAATATAATTGTGAAGAATAATTTTTGCAAACAAAGTAAAATTCAGTTTTGCCTGCCAAGCTACTTGGAAAGCAGCAGAAGGCGCACCAGTCACTCTCACCCTTCTTTCCCTTTGCTGCGCATATGAATTAGTGCACT
>VYZQ01006451.1:87227-110337 GCA_013400655.1 Mystacornis crossleyi | reverse complement strand
GTTGCAGATGGGAGAGCCAGGTCCAAAGCCCCTTTCTTTTAGTACCATTGGCAAGCGTATGTGAGGCTGCACCTGGACCCCATCCTTGCACTGAGCAGAACAAAGCTGTGTGACCTTCTCTTGAAACTTTCTCTGCTGACGAAAGCAGCGTTCCCATTAGAAGCATGGATATATCCCACAGCCTCATTTGGGACAGGAAATGTCCAAAGAGCCGTTCCAGAGTGAGGAAATGCAAAAGAGTATTTATTCATCTAAACACTTCTTCAGCCTCCAAACCCTGTCAAGCCAAGCTTATTATTAAGTCTGAGGATTTGGGATGGCTTCTATTTGTTCCAACTCAGTTCTCCCATCCTTGCTTTACTCCATCTAGCCAAAACAGCTTTAAATCTGAGCAGGCCAATGTGCCTGACATTGGATTTACTCAGCCCAAAGCCAAAATGATTTTTGAAATCTAGCAAGGGAAGAAAAAATTATTGGCTTCTGATTGACTTAATTCCCATTCAAGCAAAAAGTCCACTGACTTGTAATTGAAAATCCGTTTTGCTTTTCAGGGAAACAAGGCCCAGCATGAGTTGTCAGCTGAGGTCTTAGGGAACTTCTGCTCAAGAAGCCACATTTGTGACCTTTAATTGTCACGGAAAGCTAAATAGAAGATAGAAGAGCTCACACATCTGATAACAAATCTACAGTCACTGTTTCTAGCACAGACAGAGGTTTTCCTTTCTCACTGTGAAGTGGCACTTCTACCATTCTGAATAGCTATTCATCATAGTCAGCCAGTGTTTACTGCACACAACTCTTTACCTTGATAGAACCAGCCACTCTAAAAATAATACCACAGTGCTGGTTTCTTTTTTTTTTTTTTTCTTTCTTTTTAAGTCTAGTCCAATTCCTTCCTGTTCTCATAAGAAAATCCAGTGACATGCTCTGCCATGCTTAAATTGCACACACACCCACTGCTGCCACCTCAGTCAAAAGTGGAGGGTCAACATGTCCAAAAATGATTTCTTTTCATCTGCACAGCTTCAGCACAGCACATGCCAGACTTGCTACACATGTGACAGAAATCAGCTGTGTGCCACCACAACCGACCTTCCTGAATTTCTGGATAGCTGCTGCTACAGAATGATGCACATAAGAAATCTGGGATGTCTTGGGCTGTGCCAGTGGGCTGGGGAATGATTTGTAGAAAAAACACTCTGGTTTCCAAATCAGCATGCTCACAATTATGAGTTTTGAGAGAGAACTAGAACTGGTAAGAGGAGAGTTTCTGGTTTGGGGCCAGGAAACACCGCACTGAACTAAAACATTACAAATCGGTATTTCAAACCGGATGCTGCAGGTTTTATCTCTAGTCCTTGTAGACACTTTTCTCCACAGCTCCTAAAGCATATTTTGAAGAAAGGATTTTGTAGGGGAGGAGTTCTAGGGTACAGGAATACAGGATGGGTTTTCAAAGGTACAGCTGGGAGTAACACACCAAATTTGCCCCAACTTTCACCTGAAGATACCTTCACAGACATGGCTTGCCCAGCTGCAGAAAGAATATTGGCATCACAGCTGGCAACAGAATCGGATGCTTGCTGCTCCCTGCCCAGAGATCTCTCCACAGGAATACACTCTTCCTCCGCCTGATTTCTAACACAACCCAAAGAGTGTATCTCTGCAGGTTCTTGCATCCCTCCAGCTTCTGATATAATTGATATTAATCTCCCAGTGTTGTAGATATTTGCAATGCACCAGATGGGCCATTGTTTAATTAATAGTGCTGCTTTCATTCAGTCTGAGCATGATTAAATGAAAACTCCATCTGTGAAAAACCAAAACCTGCAGGCAGGAT
The DNA here is from genome assembly GCA_013400655.1 of Mystacornis crossleyi. Lineage (NCBI taxonomy): Eukaryota > Metazoa > Chordata > Aves > Passeriformes > Timaliidae > Mystacornis > Mystacornis crossleyi. Next base: position 108,497 of record VYZQ01006451.1, on the reverse strand, counting down.
GCAGGAAAGTGATGCTGCTACCAACTTTGATGATTTTGAGATAAGAGATTGTATGGGGTAAGGCTGTACTTCCCACAATTTTTATGCAGGAATAAGGGATGTTCTGTCTCTAGACTGTCATTAAAACTTGATGTTAAAATAGCCAGGGAAGGAAAGGAAAGAAGAGTGTGTGACTGGTGCTGGGGAGAGGAAAACAAGAAGGTGGGATGAGAAGGGAAACAGGGAGCCATGTTCTGCCTGAAAGGATGAAATCCAGGGAGTAGCGGTGGACAAAGTAGGCCAGAAGTCATCTTTTTGCCTTCAACATTTGAAGTTGATAGTTGAGTGAGCATGACCCTGAAAAAAACTTGTGGAGGCCCTGTTCCCATCCAGTCTTATTCCTTCAACCTCTGCAGACCCCCCTGACGTTAAGATCCTTTGGCCTTCCAGCACACACTGTCATCCATCACGGACATCCCATCCTTGGGAAGCAGCCGAGCACAACCCTGTTCACTTTTGCACTCAGAAAATTAACCCATGACAAGTGAGAGAGTGCAGCAAGGAGAAGCGCTGTCAGAGAACGAGCTGGGGCCAGGCTGACCTGAAGCAGTTGGCCCAAGAGTACCACAGCCACTCTGACACCTGCCAGTTCCCTTGGGACTGGTCTGGTGGAATGCAGCACCTTTTTCATATCAGTGCACACCAGTCATTGTTCAAGGGTGTGAAAACGGCTTAGACCTCCATGCAACCCAGCACTGTGCAGCCAAATGTGCCAGGAGCAATTTAGCTGCCCAAGTATAGTCCTCTAAATGCCTTTGGTACCTGGGACACCCACACTAGGCACCTGCCAGCCCTATGTGAATGTCTTCAGTGTGCATCAATCTTTTGCAGGGAAAATGAGTTGCACTGTCTGTGGGTTTTGGGGGTTTTGTACTTTCCCGCAGTACACAGTGCACACAGACTAGGTAGCTTTCCTTCTGTTTCTAGCATACACCTTCTTTGCTGCAATCTCTTGTTCTTCTGAAACAAAAACAAGTGAGCTCTGAGGCTTGATTTCAGACGGCCAAAAATAAATAGCTTGTAAAGTGTATGTTATTTCAGCCTCTGGCAACTGATCTGCATTTCAAATCACAGCATGCTGCAGCTGCTGCTGCCAGCCCTTGGAGAGACTCTAGTCCAAGTTAAGGGGTCTGAACACTGAGGCTGATAGAGGCTTGGACCCAATCTCCCTGGCAGTTCAGAGCAAGGGTTGTTGTAAATACTGCCTTGAGCTCTTCCAGATTCAGGAGTTTGAACCTTGATGTATATAGGTGCAGATACTGCACCTGTGTATGTGGAATTCATACAAAACATTGTTCACTTCCATGGAGAAATGAGATGTGATCTCAGAGCAGTAAGGACCCCAAAGCCATAAGCAGAGACTGACTCAGATTTTTGCACCTACAGCAGAGCCCTTGATCATGGATGGCAAACCCCGAGCCTCCAAGATCAGTCCCATTCATGGTAAATTAAGATGTCACTAAAAGGGATGGAAATTCCTGAATCCTTTGTTGATTCTGAAGCCATAGAGGAAGGCTTTTAACTTGTAGATCAGCAGAACACAAGTGGCTGCACATGGATCCTGCAAATTCCAAATCCTGAACTGTCTGTGACTTTGCTTCACTGTATTTACTCACTGCCTCTATACCCAGCTCTTAGGTTCTAACAGCTCTAGACTGTCACCAAGAAGTCAGTCACAAAAAAAATTGTATTAAAAAGATTTGTTACAATTTCTAAAATTTATGTTAATTTAAGCAGTCTAAATAGTCTGGATATCAGATTGATTTAGGGACAAACATGCTAACATACACACACTCAGTGAACCATCAGGAGATCCGGACCAGGAAGCTGGACCATTTGTCAGTATAGTATTTTCCAGACTGTGCTCTGCTTCTGCAGCCCCAGAAACTTCCTTTATAAACTAAACAAGTAAATGAGCACTCGTTGGAAGGTGATAAACACAGCAGATATCTATACTAAAATCATGTTTCCCAGGCAAAACAGACAACTTAACCTACAAACTCAGATGTTCTACTGGGAACTTTCGGCCCAACTATGGTCTTCCCCTAAGAACGTGCATGGATTTCCAAATGATTTCAAGTTTGTATGCTCCCAGAATTGTCCCCTGGGCTTCCCATCTGGCATCATTCCTAACCCTCCTTCTGTTTGTTCTCTTTTCCCCTCCTGTGGAATTTTATTTTAAAGAATTAATTACTGTCGTCTTAAATTATCCTTGACTCATTACTTCCAGATTGTTCTATTATTTCTTTTCCCCCTGCTACACACAGAGTGTTGTGGCCATTACTGAAATGGAGCCAGCAACAGCAGGGTAAGCAGACCCCCATCTGTACAATCAAGGACTTTAAAGACAGAAAAACCTTTACAGTTTTTATCCACTTCTTCATTTTGTCTCCTGAAAGGATGTTCCTCTTTTCTGTATGTTCCCTCTTAAAACATTTCCCAGTTTTCCTCTGACTGACCTTATATTGCCAAAGCATCTGATTTTAGTGTCTTCTTTGCTTCAGTCCTGCACTAACAGATTTCCTCATAAGATGCTCCCTGCTATCTGGACTGACTACTCTTTTCCTTACTCTTCCCACAGTCTGGTTTGTCTCTCTTCCCAAACGGAAGTGGGTAGCTATCATTACCCTCATCACACAGATGGGCTAGAGAAGGAAGCGACATGAAGCTGCAGAGAAGGGAGCAGATACCATGGCTCCTGTCCACCAGCAGGGATACAGACACAGCTCTGCCACCTCCCGGCACCAGCTCCTTCATTGTAGCTGTAAAGTGCCATGCACGACCCATAGCCCTCTGATAGAAGGCTCCTGCCTCCCTTCCCCCAGCAGTGAGGCCTCCGTCTTGCCCTCTGTCTCGTGGCACTGGTCACTCTCCCATGCCAGGATCCCACACCACTTGTGTGCAAGCAGAGCATTTTGCGTGACTCCTTCTGGCAGATGCATCGCCAGCACTGGACTCCATCTCACCGGTTAGAAGAGAAGGTGAAGTTTGCCTTGTTTGTAGTTATACCACTGCTCAACCATGAATGTAGGATATGTCCTTGACTCTATTCATCCCCACCTCATCTCCAGTCCTTCTGGAGCACTGCTGTGGTCTAGAATTGGACTGTATGGAGAGACTTTCCATCTTGCAGACGTGCTGTAGGTTCTGAAAGAGCCGACTGAAAGGATTAATGGGTTTCTTTTATCCCAGCCCAGAGTTCATAGAACACCTCTATATTTTTCTGCAAATAAGTGAGATTATTAAGATAGAGATATGATACAACTGCGTTGCAAAGAAAATGCATGATCAAAACAGCACCCCGTGTAGTGTTACACTGCAGAGCTCTCTGAGGAGAATAACAGGATCAGAGTCCTGCTGTGTGAAACCAATCTCCTCCCGTGATCTGCCCATCAGAGCACAAAAGTCACCACTAGCCACTCATGGAAAGTGAAGCACCATTCAAAATTAAACTTGCTGTGGGACTTGCAGAAGCTACACCTCATCGGCAATCACCCCATGCACCTTGAGTTCTGTTCTCTCAAGCAAAACACTGGTTAAACAAAACTCATGAAAGCAAACATTTTCCCTATTTTGCTCTGCGTGTGGGCTTGTGTTGATGAATCATTCATCAACTAGTCAAAGGATTCAATATTCATAAGCAGGGACTGAAGATGCAAAAATCAAGGGAAGGGAATATTCCCAAGCTCCACTCATCTTGCAGGTTCATCCTGCTTATAAATTGCTTCTTGCTCCAGGTTTTCCTAGTCTTTCAAATATGGCCATCTCTCATACGCACCTTTCCTGCAGGCTTTAATAAACAGTGAAATACAAATGTTAGTATTTCAGCCATCATCATTCTAAATCTCATTAAATTTCAAATACGAAGTTCATCTGAGATGAATGAGACAGTGTCTTGCAGGTACCAGGTTATTTGTGGGATCAGAATGGCATTACTGTATTGGTTATATCCTGCTCATATTTTGAAGATTTTTTTCCCAATGGCACAGGCAAGAGACTAAGATTTTATGTGTTTATATATCATGTATCCTAATCGAAAATGAGATTCTTGGACAGAAGAAGAAAGCATCAGGGAAAAGTACTGACTTGCTCCAAACATGCACAATTCAAGTCATGTTTATAAATCTTTGCCAGTTAGTACAGATAAATAATTTCCAAAATGCAATTTGTTCACAAATGGCTCACTTTGGTTCCCAGTCACTCGTGATGTGTGAATAGTCATATGGCATATTTTTTGTTCTTGGACTCAATGACTGAAACTTGTATGTGAGATATGCCTCCAAAAAGGAGGCCAGTGAATGACAAATAGCAAATAATTCTCTTCCAGAATGTATTCTTCAACCATTTAAATTTGCAAACATTTTCATAAATTCCCAGCAGTCACTGGGATATTGGTGACTAATGAGTTGCAGTGCCTCTGCAAATAGCCATGAATCTCGTTCTGGAGGAGAGAGTCATCCAGATTTCCTCATTATTCAACCAGCTGAAACACAATAACTCTGGAGCAACCCACTAAATTCCAGAGGCTGGTTGATCATCTCTGGCAACAGTGAGTAAAACAGTTGGGGTGAAATTATCAAATGCTGGTTCAATCTGCAAAGGTTGAGCCCAGATCCCTGGGAATTTTTGTTTGGAAAATTAACTAACAAAGGCAAAATCAAACACCGCTAGAAAAAGATATGCACATTTCTCACACCCAAGAGAAATGAAGGTAGCAAGACCCTTTTGAGTTGAACCTGCACAAACTGGGTGTAGAAACCATCTCGAGTTGGGTTTGCAAGTCTTTTTTTGCATACATCTCCACCTAAACAATGATGGAAGACCATTATTTTTCAAAGACATTCTTTGTCCTATAGAAACACAGAATATATAGTTTGCATTTTAGCCCTCCTACAGAGGTGGGAAAAGTGCCTAATACACTCTCCTCCTGAGCAACACAAACAGAGAAAATACAGACCCTCAGGAAATCATATTCCATGCATTTATCCCACAAGAGGTAGAGGCAGCAGGATGCTCCAAGTGTTTGGATAGCGATTCCAGAAATTCACCAGAGGCCGATAGAACAGCAGTGTTTATTTAATAACAGAAGCACTCAACCAGCAGAGCTAGGCAGCGTAATTAACACAGAAACAGCTGTAGTCACAAGGGGAAAGGTGGATTCCTGGGAGAATGTGATGCTGTGGCTGCAGTATTCTCTGTGGGACCCCAGAAAGTGGCAAGATAAGAATTAGAGCTCATAAATCTAGGGGGAAAAAAAGAAAAAAAAAGAAAAAAAAACAAAACACCAAACAAACAAAACAAAGTGGCTGGGTCTTTATTACTTAGTATATCAAAAGTCACTTTTCTAAAGTCAAAGGAGATGGACTAACATCACTATGACATCTTTTGGGCTCTGAAGATAGGAATGGGTTGGCGAAAATGGCCTGTTCCCCCAGGTCCTCCAGCTCAGCTCTGCTGTAAAAAAGGCATAGGAAAGGGGATAGGATGCTGAGAGGCCTTTACCTAAGGGAGATAAAACAGAGGGCATGAGATGTCTCTGCAGCTGAAGGTGGAAGCAGGGAAGCCCACAGGGTGACTCACACTGGATGAATTAGTCTTCAGAGAATTCCCATGTCTTTCCCAGTACACTGCATAATTCTCCATTTGCTGAAGTCTCTCCACCAAGCTGATGTTGTGGGAGCACAGAGATGATCTTGAAAGTACTCCAGGCTTTTCTCTTTTCTCATCGCCACCAGAAAACAGAGCCCTCCCTGCAGACCCTTCTGTCTGTGTAAGTGGGGAAGTAGGAGATACCCCAGGATACCCAGCCACATAGGCACCTTTTCCGAGCCAAAAGGTTCAAAGGGGCTTGTGACTTTTGTGTTTCATTTTGAAAACACTTTTATTACAGTTATCTGAGGTCCCTCCAGTGCCAAGGAAGTGTGATCTGCAAGTTCAAGGGGTGCTTGCCCTCTTGCAGGTTTAGCAGTACTACCCAGAGAACTGACACAGCAGCAGCAGCAGCTTTGGGGCCAGATACCTGACTGCTCGGAGTTGGCAGGAAGCTGTTCAAACCAATGGAAATCCCCGGTTTACACCAGGTGGGGATGCAACTTTATCAGCTTTGGGGTTGTGTTGCAAGGTTTTGGGGTAAGGGGGGACTACACGTGTGACTTCTGTGAGGAGCTGCTACATCTGCCACGTCTGACACAGTCAATGTCATCTGCTAAGACAGATCCACTGCTGGCCAAGGCTGAGCCCATCAGTGACACTGGTAGCACCTCCAGGATAATATATTTAAGTGGGAGGGGGGAGAAAACCACTGTGCAACAGCAGCTGGAGAGAGGAGTGAGAACATGTGGGAGAAACAATGATGCAGACACCATGGTCTGTGAAGAAGCAGGAAAAGGTTTTTGAGGCACCAGAGCAGATATTCCCATGGAGCCCATAGTACAGTCCCCTGCAGACCCTGGGGGTTCACACTGGAGCAGGTGCATCCACATGTAGACTGTGGAGGACCCCACAGCAGGGCAGGTGGGTGCCCAAAGGAGGCAGTGCCTCTGTGGGAAACCCATGCTGGAGCAGGATCTTGTCAGGAGCCCACAAGGAAAGAACTGCACCCTGTGTAAGGGACTCCCACTGAAGCAGAGGAAAAGTGTGAGGAGTTTTCTCCCTGAGGGGGAAGGAGCAGCAGAGACAACATGTGATGAACTGACCACAACCATTATTCCTTGTCCCCTTGCGCAACTGAGGAGGTTGCAAAAATCAGGAGTAAAGCTAAGGCCAGGAAAAAGGAAGGGGTGGGGGGAAGGTAATGTGAGATTTAGTTTTATTTCTTATTACCCTATTCTGATCTGATTGGTAATAAATCAAACTAATTTCCCCAAGTCTGTTTTGCCCATGACAGTAATCTGTGAGTGATTTCTCCCTGCCCTTATCTTGACCCAAAAGCCTTTTGTTCTATTTTTTTCTCTCCTGTCCACCTGATGAGGGAAGTGATAGGGCCACTTTGGTGGATACCTGGTGTCCAGTTAGGGTCACCCCACCACATCATTTTCTCAGGTTTTCTCCAGCAAATGCATCTATTATACTACTTAGGGGAAGCAGCCACAGAGTACTGCTGCATGGACTGGTGTTCTTTAGATGTTGGTACAGCTGCAGCTCCCTCATCTTTGTAAGATCAAGCTGCTAAAAGAGGTTTTACCCTGTATCTAGATCAGCTACATGTTTCCCTGGGGGAACCCTCATTCTTCCTGTTCTTACCCAAGCAAGTGCTTTCACCTCCAAGAAAGAGCCATTGTGACCACTCAGTACGGGCTGTCCTTAGCGGCCAGCTGGTCACTGGCATGGCTGTGTGCCCTGCCTGTCCTCCTGCCACAGAGCTGACCTGCAGATAGCAGGTTTCGTATTAGGCACCCAAATGTGATCAAGCCCAGGGGATCATGAAGTACATTCAGCATGTAATGCGAGGATGGCCTTAAATTATGGGATAGCCCTACTCACCGGGACCATGGAACTTGCAGAGAACAGGGTCAGAAAGTGGCACTTATTTTTAGCATCATCTTTGGCATTTATTTAAGAGAAGACAAATTCTTTTTCTGGGAAAACCAGAGGACACAGAGGAAGAACCCATGCTGCTGTACAAAGCACAGTAGGTAATACAACAGCTTCCTTCTCAGGTCTTTCCTTTAAGCTGTCAAGATAAAGATGCTACCATAAAATGGTATTTGTGCCTTCAAAAAGTAACCTGCATTTCCAGTGGGGTTTGGTTCTCTTTCATTTTGTGTTAAAGCAGCAAGAAGAAGATTGTTGCAACTGAAGTCATCTTTCTGTGAGATTAATTTAGAATTTATTATTTACGCCAACTCTGTGACACTGCCTGAAGCTTCCTGTTGTGGTTCAGCCAGAGAAACAGGGACTGTCAAGAGAACAGGACTTTATGCTGGAAGAAAAAGCAGTATAAAAGCAGAAGACCCTGAGAACTCATCATGGCTCATGCTGTGCTCTGCATCCAAGGGAAAAGAAAAAAAAAAAAACAAAAAACAAAACATTTTAAAAGGGTGGGAACAACACAGAGAAAGGAGCTGATCTGGTTGAAACAAGCCCATGTCAATGTAACAGATCACCAGGTTGTGGGACACAATGTAGGTAGAGATGGAAATCACAGCCATGTCAAAAGTCCCAAACTCTGAGCACCCTACCACATTCTCAGAAAAAAATTAATTTCCTTCCAAAGGACAACACCACACAAACCAACTGGAAGTAAAGATACATAGATATAGGGTTGTGAAGGGGCTGAAAATACAGCAGAGATGTCCAGCTCTGGTGATCACTTGCTGGACAGAGCACCTACCCAAAATTTCCATAGAGGCTAAAATCTGGCTTTGCACTGAGATGCTCCATTTAACTATATCTGCCAGAAACAGATAGCAATGCACTTTGACCCCTCTAATGTGGGCATGGTGTGGACAAAAACACTAAAAAGACATTGACAATCACTCATAATCTGTGTGCAGAACAAGAAGTTAATGGGCAAGGCAGCCAATATTTTCTAAGAGGTGATTCATCTGTATCAGGAGGGGGCCCATCAGGAAGCTGGAGAGGAGATATTTTGAGCTGCTATTCTCATACTGCAGAGAAAGGTGCTAATTTTCCAAGATTTTTGTACTGCTGTCTTCCGTCCTGGAAATCTTTGAGGTTGTCTTAAGCATTAGGTTTCTTAAAGATGAAGAGAATACTGGGGAAAGAATGGTGTCTAAAAAAATTTTGCTAAGGTCCATTGAGCAAAGCAGCACTAGGAAAAAAACAGCAACAAACCTCCTCTGCCTTCTAACTCCTCACTTAATAATTCATACATATATATATATATATACAGAGCAAGGAAAACTACAGTCCAAGGAAGATTAACCTGAATTATAATCACAGAATAAGTATGGTTTTTCATTTTATTTTTCCCTAAAGGGAACATGTGACATAATGATTCCAAAAAAAAAAAAAAAACACACACACACANNNAAAAAAAAAAAAAAAAAAGGCAACCCACAAAACCAACCAACAACTTGAATCTGCTTTAGTCTGAAGAACAGAGAAGTGTCACTGCAAACTTGAGCAAGGAGGATATTATCTGGGACACTGTAATAAAAACAGGTAACTTAATTAAAGCATAGCTTGGACCGCTACAGGTATCCATGCCTGCAGCTCGCCACCCAGAACTGTCACACACGTCTGAACCTACCAGCTCCAAAAGATTTTCAGCAATTCTTCCTCGCTTCTCCCTTCAGTTTTAATTTCCGTGCTCCTTAGTTTTACTTTGAGGGGCTTTCATTTCTCTCTCTATTGTTATGTGCTATGTGCTGCTTCAGAGGTTGTAAAAGGGCATCTGGATTTGCCATCGCCCTTGGCAGGCAGACGAGAAGCGCTGTACTGTTGGTGCATCTGAATTAGTTTGCTTCCTGCACTGAGAGCTCTTCTTCTCCATGGCACTTCCCCACGACACCTCGGCTTTCTGTTTTCAGACACGCCCCAGCAATGCGCCCCACAGGTGCAATGCCTCCTCTGCTCGTGGTCTTTGGGGTGAGCAGAGATGAATTTCCTCCTCTGAGCAAGTCATGGAGCAGTGACAGCACCAGGCTGGGCTCTTCTCCCCTTAGGTGCCCATATTGCCCAGTTAAAACCATATACATGAACTCGACAGCAATGCAAACCTACCCTTTACTGTTCACCAGCTAAAGGATGCTCTGCTTGATGCTCCCTGTGTTTGGGTATCCCGTAGAACCTGGTAGCGAACATATATGTCACTGATCGCTCTCATCCTGGGCGAGATCACAACTGGATTTTCTGACTGAAGGCTGACTTGTTGACTTTTAAATAAGAACCACCTGCACAGACCATTTGAATTCTGTATACACGGACTTCTCTTCCCAGTGATTGAAATGCAGGTGTTTATTCCACCTTGCAGGTGTCAGCAAAGCCTTACAACTTGCATTCAGACAACAGAAGGCAGTGGCTTTCATTTTTTTTCTTTCTATGTTATTAATGAGATAGCTTTCTCTCTGGGTATTATGAGTTACAGGAGGTAGAGACCTGCCAATCAAAATGTTAAAGGACATTGTCAATGTCACCCTTCATCCTCAGCTCTCCATGAGTTTAAACACAGAAACAATGTGGAAATTATAGTCCCATTATTTGCAAGGTGAGAACACAAGGTCTGCCCGTGCATGCAGAAACATGAAAAAAAACTCCAGCTGCTGATTTTGTCTGGAAACTTCAGAGAATACAAACTATTTAAAGACTTCTCATGACAGCTTATCTTTGTAAAATTACTGTCTTGAGCATCCTCAGCCAATAGAAGGCCACATTTGCTCCCATTTAAATCAGCGTTCGACTTCTTATCAACTTCTTCAGCGGAAGTGTTTGCTAACAGTATATAACAACTTCTGAAGCAGTAAATATTTATTTGTAGGGAGAGTAGATGGGGAATTCTCATCCCTGAACATGTAGTTCAACAGTCTTTGAGGTTTCTTATATTTTCTACATTAATGGTTAAATGGGTCATTTCTAATGTAGCCCTGTGTGCTGTGCAGTAAGGCCAAGTCCAGTTTCACAGCTTTGTAGACTTGGATACATGGAGAGGAAAATACTCATGAAAAGAGAGCCAAAACCCATATTCAGTGCAATGCTCTGGAAACACCTCTCTTATGCAACAGGCTCTGATTTTGGAGGAACCAATACACTCAATGGCTTGGGTTTTGTCCCAGGTGCAAGGACTTATGTTAGGGCCATGACATTAGAGGCCATGTCATGCCCTCAAGGGGAAAAGGAAAAGGAAAAGGAAAAGGAAAAGGAAAAGAAAAATGAAAAGGAAAAGGAAAAGGAAAAGGAAAAGGAAAAGGGAAAAGGAAAAGGAAAAGGAAGGAGAAGAGTGCAGGAAATGAAACAGGGGCCAAAGGACATGCTCATTCTCCTAAAAGAACAGCATCTGTAGAGGTTGACCCTGGCTGGATGGTAGGTGTCCAGAAAAGCCATTCTCTCACTCCCCTCCACAGCTGGGCAGAAGAGAGAAAATGTTAAAAAAGGGTTCATGGATTGAGATAAGGCCAGGAAAGATCACACTCCAAATACCATCATGGGCAAAACAGACTCAAATTAAAGATATTAACTGAATGTATTACTAACAAAATCAGAGCAGGATAATGAGAAGCAAAAACAGACATTAAATACACCAGCCCCTCACCCCTCCCTCCTTCTCAGCTCTACTTTCCCCACCCCAGTCAGCAGCACAGGGAGATGGGAATTGGAGTTATGCTCAGTCCATCACATGTTGTTTCTGCCCCTCCTCCAGAAGAGGAGTCCTTCCCCTGCTCCACCATGGGGTCCCTTCCACAGAGGACAGTTCTCCAAAAACTTCTCCTGTGTGAGCCAATCCCACCATTGTGGGTCACTCCTCTATGCGGTGCAGTCCTTCAGACACAGCCTGATTCAATGTGGGTCCCCTATGGGGTCACAAGTCCTACCAGGAAACCTGCTCCAGCACGAGCTCCTCTCTCCACGGGTCTGCAGATCCCTGCCAGGACCCTGCTCCAGCACAGGCCACCCACAGGGTCACAGCCTCCTCTCAGGCATCCACCTGCACCATCTTAGGTCTCCTCCACAGCCTGCAGGTGGATCTCTGCATCCCAATGGGCCTCCACGACCTGCAGGGGCACAGCTGCCTCACCACAGTCTGCACCACAGGCTGCAGGGGAATCTTTGCTCCAGAGCCTGGACCCCCTTCTCCCCTTCCTTCTGCACTGACTCCCCTTGGAGTCTGCAGAGTTGTTCCTCTCACATTCTCACTCCATTCCTCTCTGGCTGCAATTGCTTCTGCGCAAGAACATTTTTGTTCCCTTCCTCTTAAATACATTACTACAGAGGCATTACCACCATCTCTGATAGGCCCAGCCTTGGCCAGTGGCACATCCATCTTGGAGCCAGCTGGCATTGGCTCTGCTGGACATGGAGAAAGCTTCTGGCATCTTCTCACAGAAGTCCCTCCACTACCAAAACCTGGCCAAGAAAGCCCAATACAGCATCTCATCATATGAAGGCTTATACAAGTATGCTCAGAAGGAGCATCCCCTCTTGATAGCAATTACTGTTGTCACTACAAGATTGTGGCAATAGGACTACTGAGCCTCTGATTATTCTCAAGCAATGTGCCAGATTAGACATAGCTCCCCACAAGGAAAGTCTGGGACCCCCTGATTTAAGCACAGCTGAGGAGAACATTTCCTGTGCAGTTTCTGCACAGTAAAGTAGGAAATGCACAGCTCAACCATTACGTGTTCTGGTTCAGTCATACAGATACTCCTCTTCTTCAGGCTATGCTGAACAGTTGCCTCTGTGCTGGCATTCAGGAGACAAAACTGTCCTTTTACTGAGTCTGGCTTTGCATAGTTGTGATGCTGCTGTGTTTTCTGTGTTCAATTTACACCCCAGAGTGGGTTTTGCAGACAGTCCTGTTATTCCCACTAGCTTCCAACCCAGCTGCCAGCAGGATCTACTACTTTTTGGGGCATACACAGAATTTCTCAAGTGCTAGCCTGAGTTACCATGTGCTACAGCCATGAGTACCCAAGATCACTGAAGTGTCCTGTGAGGTAGCAGATTTAGGATATGAAACATTATTTAATGTAATTATATTTTTCTAAGCAACTACCCTGTTCAGATCCTGTGAGTCTCAGAGAAGTGTAATCATGACCTTCTTCACAGCTAAGTCAAGCCTTCTATGACTCTTGAAAACAAATTACGATTCCTCACACAAATGTAGTCTTTTCTGTCCTGCTGCTGTACACCCAAGCCTGCAGAGCTAATGGCTTCCAGGGCCACAGGCAGAATCCTGTCAGAATCACCTTTGTTCCTGTGAGGTTTAGTTTGTGTTCTTTTGACAAAAAACAGAGGGTTGGGTTTTTTTTTTTTTTTTTTACATTTTTATTCTAATTTTTTAGAGTTCCCTCTTTAAAAAAGTAATTCAAGATGTCACCATCCTGCAGGTGTGAGTTGGTAAACAGGTCATCTCTGCTTTAGCCCTGGAAAGCTCTTAAGACCATTCTTCCTTTTTCTCCCTGACCCTCACCTTCTCCTAAAGGGATTTCAGGCCACTCTCTGTTCTCTCATCAGCCAAAGGTGTTTTACAATGCAGTGCTGTTTACTGTCAGGCAGTATCTTTCCTCTGTTTGATGAGGCCCATGTCTCTTGCCTGTCCAAGCTTTTATGGTTTTTTGTCTTTGACAAATTACCAGCACAAAGCATTGTAAGCAAAAGCTGGGCAGAATTTGAACGAGTTATTTGGGTTGCAGCAAAGGATACAGATGTCGAAAACAGGCATCTGACCAAACATCTAGGGATTTTCACTGCTTTGCACCCTGCTTTCTGTGAGAGCCCAGCTGCACTTCCTTGAAAACAAAAAGGTGAACTAGAAAAACACAGCATCCTGACTTTCCACAATGACAAACAGAAAAATTGGTATCAGCAGTTAGGTTAAATTGATCTCTAGGTCAAGGACTTTAATTTCCAGTGTAAATGGTATCTCCTCCAGCATCAGGACAATGCTTCTCTAAAGTGTACTGTGGTGTTAGTACTACTGATATCAACACTGCAGTTGATGGTCAATCTCAGAGAATTTTCACTGCACACAGTTCCTCTGTAAGAAACCCTTCATCAAGGAAAAAGCATGTTAGAATTGTACTACCAAAGCAAACACTGTCAACTTATTTCATTATATCTTTGTGGTTTTATGCAGCAGCTGCTAGCTTTTACAGGATCCTGATTGGTATGGCACAATTGTCCTTTCACTCACACTGTAAATGGACTCTGGAAGAATTTGGACTGAGTGAACCCAGCCTGACCACCCTATGTCCCTTCCAACCCAAACCTTTCTATGATTCTGTGATTCCTACTCTGCACTACTCAGAGAGCACTTCAAAGAGGAAATAAAGCAGGAGTGATGAAGGAAATGCAAGGATTGGGTGGTATGGATATATCTCAGATGGAGAGAACCATAATGTTCTGAGTTTCAGTTAAACTGCAATGGAGGAGATTTGCCAACATTATTTCTTCAATGAAGTCACAAGCACTCAGTTCTGGGCACTGGAAACACAAGTGCAAATGTGTATCATCTCACCTCCACTTCTCCTGTGCCTGTCACCTTTTTGGATTCTCAAGGAGAGAGACAAAAAAGAGTACATTATCCTGGCAAGGAGAACAAAGCACAAAGGAACATTTTGCTCCAATACTCTGCATGGATTACTACTTTTCTTGCACTGGGCTTTCATACGGTTTTTCACCTAGCAACACCTTGTGGGAGAAGCCCATGCAGAGAATACATGTAGATTCAAGCCTGACCAGAATTTTGGGTCAGTGAGTCAAATTCACATTAATTTTACTGGGAAAAGCTCTGATCCAGAGTTTTTGGCAGTTTTGGTTAGTCTACAGTGTTCATAGCCTCTTCTCCTCATATTTGCTATTTCCACCTCTGAACACCTCATGCTACAGCATATTCCTCCTCAGCTTGTAGGAAAGGACAATAAACACTACCTGCTTGCCCAAAAAGCATTAAAGGCACAAAGAGTAGAAGAACTTCCTTTAAAGTTAGATAGCTACAGGCTAAACAAGGCAGATATGTACACGTGATCCAGACATCCTTTTCTTTTTTGGGTGAAAACAAAACAAAACTAAACAAAACAACCCTCAAGTACTTTGAGAGCACTGTAAGCACTCAAAACTTTGATTTTTTCCAATTCCATCAAATGGTCTAATTCAAGGTATTATCTTCTTCCTATAAATCCTGCCTTAATGTGCGGACATCTGACACTGTGGAGATGATGTGTGGAGATCTTTACTGGGTGAGACAGGGATCCTCTGTGGAGCAGAAAAATATAGCTCCTGGTGAATTTTCAGTGGCACCAAACAGCCTTCAAGCAGTGTGGGAACAACACAGTCCCTCCTGGTTTCCATGACAGCTCTAGCACCACTACAGAAAGAAGCAGGACCTTACGCTTCCTCTAGATATTCTGGGATTAATTCTTCATTGCTTGGCACCAGAGCTGGTCTTTTACAGAAATACAAAGTAAGACAGCCCCATATGCACTGTGTCTGTGGTTCTGAGAGAAAGACAGTCTTGCCCTGACTTATAAAGAAAACAAGTTGAGCCTAGAGAAAATCGAGAGTGACAACACACAGTATGGAATATGCAGTGGAGGTTGATGGCCCATTTCCCTGCTCATTTATACACTGAGAAAGAAATGCAGAATAAGTTTGTGCTTTTACCATGAGTAACCACTGCTCATGATGATGAATTTTATCGTCTCCACTCTGACCGGCCTCTTGTGAACCTGGGGGCTCATTGTGAAAGAAACCTAGATCAAGCTGCTAAAATGTGAGACAGTTTATGGGCAATTCAGAGTCTATCTAGACAATGAATATTCATGATCTAGCTGGACAATTTCACATTCATGTTTAGATAATGCAGATTTATGCTCACAAACAACAATGATTTGTGAATATTTATAGGTGAACACCTGGACAGTATTTCAGACAACTGTGAGTATTCATAATTAAATCTGAAAGAAAGACAAAGGCTCTACCTGAAGTATAAACCACAGACAAAGAGAAAGGCTCTACCTGATGTCTAAACTTCAGACACAAGAATCTAATCCTCTGTATCTATTGTGCCTTAATGACAATATGTAACATCCAAAAACAGCATAAAGGAAAACATTACAGGAAGGGAGGTGATCACTCAAAGGATCAGTAAAAAGACAGGAAGCTTTTCTGAGCTGCTACAAAAATTCCCACTGGCTTAGTCTTCTGATAGAAGGTTTCTGGTGCAGCACGCTTTCTATATGAAAATATCCTGGCTTTTGGGGGGGTTGGGTTTGGTTTTTTGAGTATTTTGGGTTTGTTGTGGTTCTTTTTTTATTTTTTGTTTGGGGAGAGGGTTGTTTTCTNGGTTTTTTGGGGTTTTGGGGGTTTTTTGTGTGGTTTGTTTGTTTGTTTGTTTGTTTTGGGGGGTTTTGTTTGTTGGTTTGGTTTTTTTGTTGGTTTTGTTTCTTTTTCTAAAAACTCCTTTTTTTTCCCCATACACAAAGATTAAAATATTAATTGTGATTTAAAAAGTGTGAAACTGAATGTGTGTGACCACAGGTGTGTCCATGTGTAAGGGGTCTTCTTTGCCAAGCTAGCCTGTGTCTTCAAGATTCATATTTAAGTCCATGCTTCACCAGTTCAGATCCATTGAGCATGATCCTCATGGAGATGCTTCCAAAGCCAGCTGAGATGTGATCAGCTAATCACCTGAGGCATGTACAAGTCCTAAGAGCCTTGGTGTACCTTTAGACTGGATAACGATTCAAGACAGAGATAGAGATCAGGACTCCAGGAAAGAAAAGCTGGCAGCAGAGAGGCCCAGGTCTGGGGAAGGACAACTGCTAGATTCAGGTGTGCTCATTCATGTGAATTGTCCCCTTAGGAGGCGAGACGAACCTGGTATTGGAGTTCCCTCTAAGGGGAGGAAGAGCTTCTAGCTGGGGGGTTACCAGGGCAAGAGGAAGACAGACCACCATCTAGTAGGTGTGTCAGCAACCGGTTAGTCTATCTCTGATGACAAGCCTCTTGCCAGTCTGAATGCCAAGTTCTAAATAACTCTGTATTCAAGCTCAAAAACCGATCATAATCTCTTCATTCATGAGATCACCAAAATCTTCCTCTCTGTGCTATTTCCACTGCTGTTCATCTCATTAATGCAGGATGAATTAAATTCTCTCTTCCCATATTCACTGGGAACAAAAGAAGCAGTGATGGCCTACTTCAGCAGCTCACTAGCAGCCAGAGCACAGATCCTGGGCTGAGTCCAGTCACATTTGGCTATGCTCTGTCATATTTTATCCTGCCTTAGAGACGGACACAAGATATGGGGCAGCAGAACCACTGCTGTAAATCACCCTTTCCTTGATGCTCCTCAGCAAGTGTTTTCTACAGACTGGTGTTGTCTGGACTAAGCTGCGTAGCAGGCTCTTTGACCTAAATTCATTGAGACAGCTGAAAATTATAGCAGTTGAAAATAAAAGCATCTCCAGGCCAGTAAATAGCCCACTTCTTCCCATTTCTTCAAATTATCTTGGCATCTGGCACTTTTCTGCTGATACCACCTCCCTGTGAGAGGAAATCCAGCTGTCTGCTGGGATGCTCAAAGGGATGGCATGCAGCAGTCAGATGTCAAAGCTGGGTACTTGTTTCTGTCCCAGGCAGAAATGAGCCGCCTCGGCTGCCCTCCGCTCCTTCCTCAGGTTTGAATTCTCAAGCTCCCTACTCACTCTGGTTTTGCCTCTGCTTGCAGTGAAATCCAACAGCCTGAAGAATTGCCTGAGCAAGCATCTGTTCTCAGCTCATGTTGAACAAACAGCCTTTGTGAGACCTGCTCACGTGGATGGTGCCTGTGGCTTTCTGTGAAAGCCAAAAGTGAGCAGGTGAACAGCTCTGCCTTCCTCTGCTCCAAATTAGCTCCTTGTGGCAGCAGCTGCAAATGGAGCAGCTCTTGGTGCGCTCCAGTGCTGGTGCAGCTGGGTCTCTCCGGAGGACACCGCACAGCCATTCCGCACACAGCACTGATATAGCAGGGACAACACCAAATTTTATCCAGAGCACAGCATGTGGACCCTAAAGGATTAAACAATTGAAAACAAATGAAGTGGAGCTTTATAATTTCAAAACCGCCAAAGTTTTTAAAGGCAACCTTATGCTTACAAAGATTTGTTTCGCAGTGTCTGATTAATCAGCTTTGGACATAAAGGACAACTTGATGAATGCTACCTTTTCTGTCCTGTTTCTCTAGTTTTTACCTCTGCTGTATTTTGCTGTACAAGAAATGGAAGAATTTTTGTATCAGGCAACTTCCTTTTGCCTCAGTTTCTAGCAACCACCATCCAAAATGTCAGAGGAAAAGTAATGTCCTTTCCCCACTGCCTAATTTCTGAATTCCCATTGGACATGTTATTCATTTATTGTTTTTCAGGAAATTTTTCCCAAGCCCATTTTTACTTTAAGAAAAGAAAATGCAAACCAAAATATAGGAAAGGTGGAATTGCAGAGACATTTGGGTACCAGTAGTCCCATCCCTTCTTTGAATTCATATGTATATTTTTAATACTTTAGAGTCAGGACTGTCTCTGTGCATCAGTATAGCATCCTCAACAGTGAAACTCCAGATAAGGATAGAAGTTGTTCATCGATAAATTATTAATAAACAGTGGGGGCTACCTCCAACTGAGTTTAAATCTGTCAAATAGACAATTTTTCACCAATGTCTCTCCCCATCTTTTGAACCCTATTTCCTATACACCCCGAGGCTGTTAATTCCATGGGACTGTCACATACTGTGGAATAAAAGTGACTGCTTTCAATAACAGCTTCCATAAGTGCTGCACTTTGGTTTTACTGTGTGTCTTCAGCGCTCACGGGAAGCGATGCCTGCTTACAATGGCAGTATTTACACTGCTTCTGTCAAGGTCCTTCCACCGACACCTTGCAAACACCGTCTCCTCGTGATCACTCAGGGACAAGCCTACAGCTGGACACACAGTCCAAGGCTTGGTGGAACCCCCTGTGGAAGTGCTGTGTTTGTGCAGTGCTCTGTGCCAGTCGTGGGTGTGAAGCACAACAACCACCAGCAAGCTGTGAACACTGCTGTACTTAAAGCCCAAGAGTCTGCACGTGGCAGCTCTTCTTTTTTATTGCTCTTCTTATGTGCATCTGAAATTCAACAAATTTGCAATTACACTGCAATTATCTCAATATCTTTAGAAATAAGTGCAAGGAAAGAGAAGGGTGAATTCTCATGCATGCTCTTATCTTTCCAAGCCCACAACATACAAGTTTGCATCACCTCTCAGGATTCCTGAAGACCAAAGGAAAAGCTCATTATCTCCATATTTAATAGTAAAGCCTGAAGAAATAAGTGTCAACCTGCAACATCATTCTGGTCACAGCAGCTGCCAGCTTTCACAGTAGCAGCTGCATTTACCACTGGCAGATAAAGGCATGGAGAGACAGAACCACCCTGGCTCAAAGCAGGACACAGCATTCCTGCACCTGCTGCCTCTGAAAGCAGCAGCAATTCCAGCATGCATTTGACTGAGAGTAGCGGTGTCTATTAGCCGTCAGCTACTGAGCTCCTGCCTGGATGTCCACAATCCTATTTTATCTCAGTGCCAGCATGGCCCTGCTGGAATAGTAACCAACCACATCACCTGAAGCGGGAGGACCTTTAGAGCATTTATCTTCCTCTGACATCTGAAACAAAACAGGCCCAAATGCATATATTAATGAATGTCCTCACTGCATCTGGTCTGGAAATGTTTCAGTGCAATCAGCTTTTCAAAGGAAAACACTGGTCTGTTAAAACCATTACTCTTCTTGGGACAGGCTTGAATTCAGCAAAGTACTGGGTTGGAAACATTTTTGAAATCTGGAATTAGAGAGACTTGGAGATGAAGAGAAGGAAGGATGGAGAAGGCACAGTTATCATCCTATTGACTTCATGAGGCCAAGTCCATTCTGTGGGTGAAAGTCTTTGTCCTGGGATACTGCTAGGACTTATTAGGTGGACAGTGGCAGTGTTGATAATGGTATTAGAACATTCTGAAAAGAGAATTCAGCCTCCAGCTCTGCCAACATTAAATTGAGCATTAAACACTCTTTGAGCATTAAATTCATGCACACACCAGAAGGGAGTTAAAGTAACATATTTACTCACAGTCTCTTATTAAAAATGCCACTCAGGGCTTAATTAACACACTTGTTTTTGCAATATCACCCCACAGCTGCAGCAAAATCTAGTTTTCTACAGCATTCTAGGGCCAAATTCTGCAGAAGGTTGCACCCAGATGCATCTGCAGGGTGTTTTATTCAGCTCAAGCCAGTATTTACAATGGCACAAAGCAGAGCAAGCTATGCCCTTAAAGTTCACCAGATATCCTTTCCCTCCCACAGTTTTTATTTTTAGCTTGTCAGTAACAGAGGAAAACAGTAAAAGTCTCATATTGCTCCAGCCAGATGGCGATTCCATTTCCTCCTGTCTAGCTGGCTGCGTGGTGAGCTGTACTTGTGCCTGAATGCGTGTGTCTGTAGCTGTGTCTTTTCTTCTCTATCTTCCACCACGCTCCTCTCTACCCTACACACTCCGATATAGACAAATGGATGTGAAGAGGGATTCTGGAAGCTCTAGGTACAGCAGGCCAATCCTCTTCCTGGGAGCTCAGGAGGACCACGACTTGACATCTAATATTTTTAAGTTTTCTCTACTGAGATACCCAGCTGGGACAGATCTCAGCTTCTTTAGCTCCTTGATCTGGTGTGCCTGGAGGAGCAACAGGAATTCAGGGAGGGAAAAAAGGGATGCTAGGGAGAGAAAACAAGATGCAGGTTGATCGTTTCATCCACATTGTCTGAGTACCATCAGAATACATTAACTCCTTCATTTATCACAGCACTATCATTAGAAATCTCAATTATTTGTGAATGCCACACTGGCAAAATGTTTAATTAGCTACTTTGTTGCATTTATCACTTCTCAGATGCAATGAAGGACTAGAGGCANCTTTTCACGAAATCTGTCTGACACTGCAGGTGCCATTTTACTTTACATTACAAAAATCAGTCAGGAGTGGGCTGGATGATATTAGGAGTGAGAAGGGCTGGGTTTCATTTTTGCCTTGAAGTCACACAACCTACTGCTCTAAAGCCAGCAGCCGTGGATGAGCCTGACCAACATTCCCATGTGATCCAGAAGAGGCACAGCAAGAAAAACAACACGTGGATACCCCACCAGCTCCGGCAGAGGTAAAGCACCATGATGCACCATGATGAGAGACAAGTTTGCTTCAGTTCCAGAGCTTTTTCCAGCAGCAGGCATTGCAAACAGCAGGGATTTGTCTAACCATTTATATTATACCTGTCTATTGAGAATAAGACACAAGGTCACTTCTCATCATGGAAACACATGCTTCTGGATGGACTGAAGTTATCATTTCATATAGATTACAGCCACTGAGTGACTTCAGATTATGACAGATTACCTCAGGGCAAGACCATCTGGACTACAACCCAGTTTGGGTAGATACTTGGCATTCAAGGCTCAGTGAGCAACACAAGCAACATTCTTTCCAACACTTAAAATCAATCAGCATGCTCATTTTGGATCACTAGAGCTTTCTAGCA
>VYZQ01006451.1:34145-64221 GCA_013400655.1 Mystacornis crossleyi | reverse complement strand
GCTACAAGAAACTTCAGTTATACGCTAGGCAACACAGGATTTGAAAAATATAGAAGTTAAAACCTAAGGCAACACGGTGACATTTTATACGGACACAAAATCACCGTGCAAAACACTGCATGATTCCAAAGGGCTTGTGGTGGCTCTCTTGGAAAAAAATTCCACTGTAGCTTTGCTTTCTGTGGTGAACATGTTTCCAAGAAACAGAAGATACATAGTAAGATTCACAGAATAAGAAATAATTTAAGTCTGAATAAGCTGAGACAAAGATGGTGTAAACAGGAAGATAAAGCCTGGTACGTTTCAATGAAGTCAGCTGTTCTCAAGAATTTATGTGACCTCAGGCAAAAAAATACCTGAGAGACCATCATACAACAGGAAGATTATTTATTTGATACCATGCAGCAAACCTCTTGGCATCAAACCATGCTGTACTTGTTCCCATAAACAAACACAGGTTTTCCTCATGATGCCAGATAAAGAGCCCCTGATTGCAATTCTGCTCAAGCTTCCTGCCATGCACTATCTCCATCCTTACCTTTCATGCTTCTCCAAGATTTGGTCATGTACACTTCTTGCACCTGTCCCTGTCTTTGTTTCCTCACCTCCATATGTTCTCTAAGCAGCAGCTCTCTTCTAGGACAACGGTGCTCCTTCAGACATACCTCCTGGAAGTCAGTGTTCCTACAGGAGCCAGCAGGATGGTCCTCTGAAAGACAATGTGACCAGAAAGTCCCACTGCTTGTGTCCTTTTCCTCCTTCAGTTTTTTTTTGCTTCCTTCCATCTCCTCATCTCCATAACTAGAATTTCAGCTCCACTTGATGTTACTACTGTGCAGAACTTAAGAGTAGCTTCCAGCCTCTGATAATAGTAGCAAATAATAACTGAGACACACAGAGAGGACAGGTGAAAGGAAATTGCATGATTCCAGAACTGTTCCCTGGGAGACTTCTTGGAAATATCTAACACACATGAAAACCATTTCGCACACTGATCATAACACAGGCCAGGAAAAGTCTGGCAACTTCTATTTTAGCTGATGAACAGATTAGATGGTTTGAAAAGCTCACTCACAAACACTTAATTGCTGAAGATGCCTGAATGTTTTCATCAAGATGCAGGACCCTTTCCCATTCTCTAGCAAGGACTGAAAACAGAATGGGAATCACAAGTTTTCAGACTCTCCTTGCATTATAATATACTCTTCAGTGGATTCACCAATTGACTGTCAGGTATTCTCTGAAGTAAGTTAAACAAAAAACTTTCTAAATTAATTCCAAATATAATATATCACCTTCAGATACAGTTTTCCTTAGGGGTCACTGTATGTTTTCCTGTGTAAACTTCATAAATATATCAATATACCCTGGGATTTCTGGTCATTAGTGCAGTTTAATGAGCCTCTTCTTTATATAAAATTAACATACTAAGTTTTGAAAAATATTCAGCAACTACCACTCAGAGAAAAAGGAAGATGAAATAACAGATCCTTTGCCACATCCAGCCGCACTTAGAAAATTCCTGTTGAATGCTTATGCATTTTCTGACTTTCCTATAAATTTTTTTGTTCTTCTTTCCTTTCTCCTACCATGGTAGATGAAGCAGATCTAACAAATTCAGCCCATCACTGGCAAAAGCGTTTGCACCTAGCAGAACACCCAGCCCTTAGAATCTAGAAGCCCATGATCCCAACTGTTACCCGTCTTCTGCTGAAGGGAAGGATCTGTGAATAGGTGTTGGCAAAGTGGGTGTCTCTTCTCCCCCTACAGAAAATTTAACCTGCTACTGTCAGACACTCCTCTAACTCAGGGGCAGAGGTCTACTGCTGTGCAACTGAAATGTTCCAAACCTTATGATAGCTCATACCCAGTCATCTATAGCTACGTGATGGAAATCTTGTTTTCAGCTACCTTTTTTTTTTTTTTTTTAATTTGGGATATTGCACACATACATTCAGGCACACATGCACACCCATTTGCAAAGAATGTTCTTGTGGGTTCAAATTCAGTAAAAGCAAGCAAAAGACATAAAGTTTAGAATTAAAGATGCCTATGCAACATTTTTGTGCAATAATAATATAGTCCCTGGCAGGCTGATTTAATTTGATTATTTTCAACCCCCTAAGGATTTTTACGGGATCTCTTATGCTCTTTTGTTCTTGTTTTTTATCCTAGAGTCTTCTCTTTTTATTTTTTCAAATTGAAAGATTTGCAGAGAATGAAGACAGTGATTGTAAACACAAAAGGGTGCTGAACATTGCAAAATCAACTTAATCGTTATTCATTTTCTATGAATGGCTATTTTCTTCTGATACATTATTTAGGGGTGTGGTTGGCAGAAGCACAGAAAGCAGCTGCAGGCAGCAGCGGTGGTGCACTGTGAGCAGAGCTGGGATTACACTGCAGGGTGTTCTCGGTATCACTACGGGCCTCTGAAACTCACAGACTCTTTCAGCTTTCTTATTCTCTTGGCTGTTTTGCTCCAGTGAGTGGAAAACAGCACCCTGGTTCAATTCACTGCATCTTCTGAAGACAATTTAATGTGGGAAGTGTTATGATACATCAGTAGCAAGCACCACAGAAAAATACAAGTGGAAGTGATTCATGCTGTCCTCAGAGCAGGGTTTGATTAGCTCCCAGTAATAAGGAAAGGGGATGTGTCTTCATCAGTGATGGTAAAACAAAATATTGAACAGCTGCTCATTAAATGGACACTGTGTGTCGTGAGCCCTGAGAGGAGGCATAAAACATATGAGATAATGTAACTAAAAACTATCAGAGCAGAGATGCACAAAGCACAAGTTGCCTGGGCAGTGTTAGTTTGGGCACTGATTCCATTTTGAATGCCTGCTTTTGTGACCCTGTTAATAATCTCCAGCCACGGGTATGATCACACAGATACAAATGTATGTGTGTGGCTTTTATCTACAAATGTAGTCGTAACACTGTCTTCATGAGGTGCCTAATGACAGGTGAATTCTGAAAATAGCTGAGAAACAATTTCATCGCTTCTACCTCCAAATGGGACAATTACAATAATTTGTCAAATAAAACAGACCACAGAGTTTTACTTAAACGAAATGTGATTATGTCCATTTCTGGTCATGCCCTCGTCCATGATGAGGGGCTTTGAGTTTTCATCGAGGCAGTTCAGATGGTTTCTGGTTTACCCAGTTCAAATACTGCTTGGGTCCTTTCAAAGGAAGGCAGCAGAGTCTCGTGAGACTGGAAGCCACAGGCTCAGACTTCAAAACCTTCACACACGCTCTCCAGGATTGTCTTTTCCAAAGACAAAATTCATTTTCCCTGCCTGCTGCTGCCTAACCAGAGTACCATTCCTCCAGACATTAACTTAAATCACAAAGCACTTCCTGATGCAGTATGAGGCTCGTGCTGGTACCCCGTCCCATCTGCACAATCCACACAATTTCTCCTTCTCCAGCTCACTGACTCCCATCTCAGGCAGGGAGAAATGAAAACTGTCTGAATGTCAAAGTGAATTTTACACAGCTGTAACACAGAGCTGAGATACATGATGCCTCTCAGGGTTGCTTCTCTAATTAGTTGGTGGAGAGATCAGAAGAAATGACTTGAAAGAGAGCACAACTGTGAGGGCAGGTAAGGGACTATGTAAGGAAAAGAGGGAAGACGATGCAGGAAGAAATGCAAATAAGGGGGTTTGGATGCCATGCTTCAGTTAATTGCTAAACACTCAATTGCAAGTCACTGGGCTGTTTTATTAGGTAAGGAATTCTCATTTGACATTAAAGGAGCCCCAAACTTTGATGTAACAGGAAAAGTACATTCACAAGTAGCAGGTAAAAGGTAAAAGGAAATCTCAACACACGAAGTAGCACAGGTTTGGTGTTATACGGCTTGCACCCACAGATAGCCACTTTCTGGAGTGTTAAGGACTGAGTGTCCTAATTCCAGGCCTGCACTTCATGTAGCCATTTCAGTCAGGCAGCAAATTTACAGCTCAGAGCATCAGCACCTGACTCATACTGTGCCCTGTTGCAAATCACTGCACAACTAAGCCATGCAACTAATTCATTTCTCAAAGCATAGCTATCAAGCCCATTGGAAAATGAGAGTCTGAATGACTCATGTCTCTTGATTCTGCATTTCACAGCTGCGGAAAGATTTGGAGTTTCCTTTGTTGAGAGTACAGTCCATCTTTACAGAAGTTAAAGCCAATATGATGATGACAAAGCAGGTGAGAGAGAAATTGTACTTTGGCAGCTGGTTTGCCAGGCCCAGAGTCCTCTTACCTGCACAGCTCCTGCTTCTGCCGCTTCTGCCATGAATTGAAGAAAAGGTCAGGTTCACACCCCATTTTTCAGGTCCCTTATCCCAGGTTCCCGTCTGTATGTTCTGGTTCTCTGGAGAAGTGGCAGTGTTATGAGCGGTATACCTCAGTGCTGAAGAGAGGTTGCCTTGGCGGACAAACCATGGTATGGCCCGTGAACTACATCCCACATTTCCTGACTGACACCAACTTAAGTTGGCAACACCAGAGGAGGCAGCAGCACCCAGAAATTATGTAGGACTGGTTATTGACATTTAAATGTATCTGGCATGCACCAATAATGAGCCCTAGGATGTGTAAAAACAAGGGGATGGTTAAAAACAAGGTTTAAAACCAAAACCATAATGGCAATAAAAGGCAACAGGAAAAAGATAAAGAAGAAGCAGTGCTAAGAAAGAAGGGTCGGGTACCTACTAAGTCAGCTTTCCCGTCAGAGGAACTACAATTTAAACATCTGCTCTGGCATGTTAATTCCTCTGGGTTACACTAGTGCAAGAGACACCTGTAGAGCTAAAGGGTTGTTGGGACCAGTTGGGCTTCCCTCCTGCCACTCTGCAAGCAATGGCACATCTGGCTACTGCCAATAGTTCACTGGGATACACATTATCTCTCTGAGCCTCTCTTCTCCTGTCCTTGCTACAGTGTGGGGAGCAGCTCACCAGGAACATGACAGGTGAGAAGTGACTCTCACTGAAACGAAACACAAAATGATCCCACAAAAGCCCAGCCCACAGATAATGAAAGCACCTTGTGCAGACAGCCGCTGCTGCAGAGGGAAATGTTGATGGGACTATTACTGCCAGAGATTTCGCTGAGCTGATGGCAACCCTGGCCTTTTCTGTGCCTACAGGCAATTTGTTTTCCTGGCCGCTGGAAAGCTGGAAAGGACTGAGACATTACAAAAATGATGCACGCCCTGATCCTGTCTCATCATCATTTGCTATGAGATGGCTCTCTCCTGAAGGCTGCGGCTGCCAGCAGCTGTGGCACAGCCCCTGCTGGCTCCATATGGTGTCTCACGAGGTGGCATTTGGTGGGCACTGCACTCTGTTGGGCTGTCTCACAGCTGAGCAAGGAGCTGGGGCACTGCAGGAAACGAGGTTCACAGCTCTCTGCTGTTTCCCTGCTGCTCAGTTAACGCAACTCTTCTTCAAACTCTGGGTACATTTGCAGTTACAAAGAGTGAAACCACTTCCAAACAGCAGTTTAGAGACACTTGCAGAAGAAGTAATAACCATAGGAAACAAATTTCTGTTTCCCAGAGAAATTTCTTCAACATCAAGCTGGATACCCATTCAGTTTATACATATTCAAGATATCCATGCAAATATCTTTGCAGATGATCAAGTTCAGACAGTTCAAGATCCAAGGGAATGCACAGTCCAGCAAACAGCTTCTGAAACCTTATTACTTTAACTACTGAAATTGTCGGGTACCCAGAAGCCAAAGAAGCTGGAGAAATGTTTGGTTAAACATCACTTCTCCTAAAGGAAGTCTGAGTCCACAAGCCTCTTTTAAAATGTTCTTTTTTTTTCCTGATACATCATTTTCGATTGCAGGTCTTGTACTCAGCTGCCAGATCTATGTCAATCAGACCTTCCATGCTCAGTCAGCCTTCATCTCACTTACCAAGGAGAAATGCAACTCTGCTGGAATTACTTTTTAGTATTTTTGCTTATGGAAGCAGGATTCCAGCAGTATATGAACAGCAAATTTGCCCTGCAAACACTTCCTTCAGTTCTTCTGATGCCCTTCGGCCCATTTGTTGTGACCATTACTGTTGTGTTCCAGTGCCATGTCCAGTGGCCATTACTACATTAAGCTGTGTCTACACTGCACCTTCCCCACATTTCCTGATATGGTAGATCGTGTTCCTTTTCTATGTGACCAAGGCAGCTTTTGAAATTACATCTCCAGAGAAAAGTATGTTGATCCTTCCCTTGCCACTCTAGCATTATCCTACTGTTATATTACATTCAGAAAGGACACAGGATCATCCTTTCCCAGGAACTCAACCACACTTATGCATCCTAAGAACAATGATAAGCCACTCTAGATTTACACATCTAACACTTAGAAGTAATTCCCTAAGAGACTCTGCAACCATGAAAAAAATGAAGTACAGGAGAAAGTGAGCCAGTTCAGGGCTGTTGGCTCACATGCCATGTCCTTCCAGTCTCTCTGTGGCAATGGGCCCCATCCTGCTGAACATGTCCCACACCTTCCTCTTGGCTCCTACCTTGCCCATCTGGATATTTTCCTCACAGGAAAGTTTTCTCCCTTGTCCCTGCAGCAACCTCTCAGTCGATATCATATCCCTCCACGTAAATTTGTAAGCAGACATTAAAACTTCTCTGGCAGAGCTGAAGTGGACTTGCTGTTTCCCTGTCAGGATCAGGATCTGGAGGCTCTCCAGGATGGCACAGTCTTTTGTCATTAAACTATCTCACTCATTGCACGGTAGATCGAGACACATCAAACACAATCTGTATTTATAGAGGGCACCAGTACACCTTTTATGTCTGCTATAAAAGCCAGTTCTCTGTGGCCTTTTTTTTTCACTTATACATTGTCTGGGAAAGAACATGCTTGCTTTGAACAGGGGTGCAGAAAATGGAAAAGTATTGCATCATTTTCTCTTATTTATATTATTTTACTCAAAAAACAAAAGGTAAAATAGGTGGTTTTTTGGTGGGACAACTTTTATTAGACCTTTATCAAATGTCAAGACTAATCTTTATGAATTTTTTTTTTTTTTAATCTAGTCTACCACCCTCTGCTGCTGATGGGCCCTTCACCCAGGAAGAGCAGGGCAGGGGAACAGGCATCCACACTGATCCACTCTGCGATTAAATACTTGAGCGTGACAGAATACAGAAAGAGAAGGTGGGGCTGCTGTTTAATTGCCTCTAACAGCGATGCCTACTTGAATGAAGAACAGGATAGGGACTAATAGGTGAGAAAAAATTTGTTAAATAAAAAAATAATGCCTGCAACATGGTGCTCTAGGATAAGACTCAAAAAATTTGTGTTTAAGCTGGAACAAATAGAATTTACATTCAAGCCCAGAGGCATGACCTCCTGTTCCAATAAGAAATGTTTGTTACCTTCGCATCAGGCAGATGTCTCTGCATAAATCATACTCGAGGCCACCTCTTGCTAGCCAAGCCCTGCCATGGCAATTCTCCCTGTACCACCCAGTGGAAGAACCGTGAGGGTTTCTCTGTGTCAATCTGCACTGCAGTACTGTCCAAGACATAGCTCACTCTCTGACATCAAGGCAAAAAATTGAGACAGGCAACAGGCATTTTTAAGTTCATAAACATGAAAGGGACAATGTATCTTCATGCATAGCTGAGGCGCAGCAGAATAGCATAGTAGGTCCTCAGTAAGCCAGGCAAGGGGGTCTTCAAACCTCAGATGGAGGATATGTGCGAGCTCAGATACTCACCTAGCTACCTCACTGCATCCAAGTGAGTCAGATGCCCACTGAATCTAACAGAAGCCTGTTATCAACATAATTTTGTTTTTCACTGACAGAGCAGAGCATACCAACTAAATGCCCCTTTAAAAAAGAAATAGAATATCACTAAAAAAAAATCAGACTTCTGCTAGTGAGTTTGGATTTCTCAATGCTTATTTCAGTGCAACCTACATCAGAAAAGAAAATACTGCCTCATCTGACAGCCTAAGGGCCAGTGCTTCTGCGCAAGCATTTTTTTTCTTCCTTGGGAACAAGACTGTCACGCAAACACAGCATTCTCCTGGAAGCTCCCAGAGCTGAGAGGACATAAGTATTCAGCAAATGAGAACACATCTACACATACCAAACCTGCCTTTATTCACGATGAACCCAGGCTGCTGGCTATCCACATAATATAGCATTTATGCCCACACAAACCACTGTCATATCACTGGCACTTCTATGCAGTCTCAGAGCCATGTTTAAATCTGCATTAAATCAGATAATCTGCTCCAAAGTAAAAACATAGAAATTGCATGCAGCTCAGTGGTGAAGGGAAAAGAAGGTTGCAGGGAAAAATGAGCAGAAAAGAACTATAAGTGTATTTAAATGCCTGTCACATTCTTGTGGCCACGTAGAATGAGAAAAAGGAATAAATAACACCATCCCCTGTACAGTGTCCAGCCATCTATGGCAATGCACGCTGCCTGTCACCAGTTTCCCTCCCCACTAATTTTCTCTTGATCAATTAAATGCTGAATCAATCCCCATCAGACCTACATTAAAGTGTGATTGCTGTCTGTATGGATTTCTTCACTATTTTAACCAGCTTGCTTCTGGGGACCCCTAGGAATTGTGCCCACTGTGCTCCCACCTTGGCAAGAGGGTTCCCAGTTCTTTGTTTCGACGCGAGCAGCCACGACCACATGGGTGCCTACAGCCACATCTCAGTTTCTCATTTTCCCAGCATCTGATTGATAGGCAGGCTGTACGTTTCTTTGGGAAAAGAGCATGGGACACTTTTATTTGCCATCAGAGGTTTATGTTTGATATATTGTTTTCACCAAGAGCTTTGGACTCTCCTGAGCCAGCAGCAGGTGCAAAAATGGCTATTCCTAGTCAGGCCAAAGATTAAACTTCTCCAGTGGTTTGTCACTAATAATTGCCAATAACTAACACTGAGGTGAACAGCATAAGAGGAGGATGAAAATAGAGTGACCCCTTCCCAATAACACTCTCCTACATTCTGGCAACCTGCTGTTCAGAAGTTTTCTGTGATGTTATCGTTCTGCACTTAAAAATATCCTGTGACAATTTCTTCTCTAACTTTTTCTAACTGCATTCGATCCTTTGACTGCGCTGCAGTGCATGCAGTTCAGTGGCAGCTCAGACACACAGCGGTAGAGACAGCGGGAGGCTGTTTCTGTACTGGAGATTTTATTCTGCGTGAGCCTGGAACAGTGCGTGACACATGCTATGCTGGCACTGGGCCTGTTGGAGAGGAGTGGATACCTGGAAACTGCTAAAACTTAAATTCAGATGCAGTACCCAGACTGCAGACACATTCAATTAATTTCATTAGACAAGGCATCTCCTCCAGGCTAAAAGGCTTCAAAGTGGCAGAGGAGATAAATTATCATTCCCATTCAGACTCATGGCCATCCACCACCTGGGAGCCTGCTTGGATTNGCCGTAGCAGCAGAAAATACCTGTAAATAGATTCCAGAAGAGAGGACATTTCCAGAATACAAACTCCAAGCTTCCCCTTGATTGCTTTCAAACTTGACTCTTGCAACATCCTCAATTCCCCCCTCCCTGGCCAAGCCTATCACGTTTTTCTTTATGTTTCTGAGGACTTGTTTAAAAAGACTGCCAGACATAATACTACCTCACCATTTCCTCCGCAAGATGGATTACTTTTAGGAAGCGAGAGTACAGTGATTTTCACTGACCTTACAAAGAGACAGAGATAAATAGCCTTTAAGGGGAAAAGTTAGCATTCTGTCATAAGATGACATGAAAGAGCCTGGTAAAGCACAAATTGATTTGAAGTTAGGAGGACAGCATAGATGTGGAATGACAATCAATAGCTGCAGGAAAGAATTGTTCCATTTTTCAGGACACAGAAAAATTCACCTGCACTGATGCACAAGCTATTTCTACAAATATTTCTTCTGCAGATGGTTTAAGTTCAAAATATTGGGAAGTGGGAAAAAAAAAAAGAGAAGGAGGTGTTTCTTCATAAATTTCATAAACTTCTTCCCATGTATTTCATGATGAAACTAATGCTGGGGGGAAATAGAGTGAAATTCTCATCCTGTTCTGTCCCATCGACATAAAGAGAAGGGGCCAGCCTACAATTAAGTGGTCTGACATATTTATACCTACTCCCAGCACTGCACAAGAGAGCAGAAGACAGTTCCTTGTAAGAGGAATGGGAAGAAAGGCCAGGAGATCAAATGAGGGCTATGTCCTTGGCCTCAGTAGGACTGCAACAACCCCAGAAACTGCTGGAGCCCTGAAGGCAGCCCAAGACAACAGCTGTGTTGTGCACAAAGCCGCAGACACTGCACTGCAGAGGAGTCCTGCTCTCAGATCACCAGACAGCAACAATGCAAAGCACTGACATCAGGGTTCACACTGCAGTGTAGAAACCCCTGAGGGGCTGGCCAGGAGTGGAATGCCCTGATGCTGCTCATATGAAGCACTGTATGGGAGACTTTTGCTCTTAAAAATCCTGAAAATTAGTCAGGTAAAGAGGAAAAGAAAGGGATCTGTATAAATAAAGTGCTCTGAGTGCAACAGACACATTCCACCTTTTCTGCCTCTTACTGGGTTTAATCCAAATACATTAGACTGCCCAAACACTGGAGGGACAGGGGTGGACACACACACACAGAGACAGACTGATACTGATACTTGCCTCAACAGGTTTTTAAAGACTCCAACCCTCTTAGAGGCAGGGCTGCTGCACATTCTCTCCCTACCTGAGACAAACAAAGCCAAAGCAGCCACCGTCCCTTTTTTCAGCACTGCTGACACCTGCCTGACCTGCGGGGCAGGAGCTGCCCCACGCTACAGGGCTGCAGGAGGTGAGCAGGGCAGGCTGCCTCTGGGGTGGCTGAGCCACCCCTCTGGGAGGAGATTAGCTACATCACTACATTCTAAATTCTTTTGGCTTGCATTCCCCCTAATCCCATGTCTCCCTTCCCCTCAAGGCTGCATGCCTATGATCTCCAGGGAACCCTGAATGGAGATCAATTTTGCACTAGCTGCAGGCATGTCGTATCAGTGTCTTTTGCATTATGATAGCACTACAAGAATTTTGTTTCATTTTTTAATCCTTTGAGCTAAAATGCTGCTGAGAACACAAAGCAGTTCCACCCTCCATTATTTGGTCAGCCTGTGCCACTGCTCTTAGACTGTGCCTGGTAGGAGGTCTAACACTTAAACCTGTTCCAGAAACTGCTTATTTGGCTCTGGTCTAAAGCGTAAAGACCAGGAGAGAAGAAAGGGGAGCAGATCTGTGGTGAGGATGAATGACAAGAGGATCCAGGAATCAGTTTTCCAAGTCAGAGATGGACTCCTCTGGCAGCAGAGGAGAGTGCCACAGCACCAGAGACCAGCATCTTTCCCATCAGTCAATGTCACTCATGCTTCTGCTCCCAGGAAAGGTAGAGCCAGGTCTTTCCCTGACACAGTCAGTGCCACTCGTGGTGTAATCCCCCCATGGGAGGAAGGAAGAGGTGCCAGAGCAGTGGCTGCTGCATTCTGACAACAGATTTGTTGTCTCCATCGCTGCCTCCCCCAAGCACCCACGTACACTCACACATCTATACACACACATGCGCTCAAAAGTCACGGAGAAGCTGCCATGTATTAATAACACTATTAGTAATGTGTAATGGAATTGTCAAAGCCACCCAACGCTGGCATAATAGGTAATTCTTCATCATTAACAAAACCTGCCAGTGGAACAGCTACCAGCATCCCCCTGTTTAATTTTCAGACTGAGGAAGCTCAAAGCTCTCTGTGGGCTGCTCCAAGGGGGGGTTACCCCGTGGCCAGTATCTCTCAGGCGCTGGTATTTCTCAGAGGCAGAAAGTGCCATCGGCAAAGACAACAGCCAGCTGTTGTTGACCAAATCAGAGCTAATCACCAGACCCCAAAATGAGACTTTACTAACCTGTGAAAAAGTTAAACTTGCAATAAAAATGAAAAATAGTAAGCACTTTCATTGTTACCTCTGTGTCCCCTGACCCCAGAAAGGACAGCAGTATGACAGCACTGGGACACCTGCAGTGCCAGCACAGCTATCTTGACTTCTCCATGCACTTACAGCCTGGAAAAGGAGCCAGGGAGCTCCTGGAAAAGGAGCCATGTTCCCTAAAGTTATTGTTAGTATTCAACTGCAACTCAGAGTGATGGCCAGGGCCCCATCCTGCTCATTTCAGGAACAGCACCTCAGCCAATATGCTGGAGACGCAAACAGAACACTCAGCAAAGAAAACCACCAGATGCTTCTGCCTCAGCTCATGCAAGCCCCAAGATTTTTCTTTCTTCTCTTCTTAGTTGCTGGCTCTCAGATAAAGAGCATTGCTCATATTAATATGTGCAGGGAAAAAATTAAACTGCGAATGAAAAGGGCAAAAATATATATACCAGACTTTTTGTAAATTAGGCTGATAGCATCACAGGATCTGCAGGATCACAGCTTCTGGGGAAGCTGTGAAGAGAAGATAAAGAAAGAAGATAAAGAAAAAGAAGAGGAGTAAATTGTATTTTGCAGAGGGAAATCACTAAATTATATCATCGTCTGAAAACTTTATATAAAAGTCATTTTATAGAAAAATAGGCTCTTTTTTCCCCAAAAAATGTCCTTTTCTCTGTGCTTGAAGAACGTTATTTAAAAAGTCACCACCAACTACTGGACACTTTCCAGGACAGGAGAAGGAAGAATGAAAAACAAAAAAGCAGCTGTTTTGTAACCAAAGCATTTTCAGTTTATTGGAAATCAATAAATTTCATGGCAGACACTAAAATTCTGGGGATTTTTACAACTGTCTGTGAAAAACAGTTAACAGCTTCGACTCATGCTGTCCTTTTGCTACCTACAGGACCCACTTTTGCTCCCAGGACCATGCAGATGGGTGCAGCAAAAGCACACTCCTGGCAACCTGTGGATGATGGTACCGTTCTCTGTGTTGGTAAGACAACCTGCTGGTTGGTAAGGTGAGAAAATCTAGTGGTGAGGAAAAGGAGGAGAAGCTGCTGCATGGAGGATGTGAAATGTCAGGTGAGGGAGGTGCAAGGGCAGACAGTGAGTGGCCTGCACTCGCTCAGGGAGTGCGAGCAGTGGCGAGGAGGAGCGGGAGCCCCTCGTAGGCAGAATGAGAACAGGTGAAGGAGACAGAGGATTGCACATAACCTGACTCGAAAGTTTAAAAAATTAAAAAAAAGAAGTCCTTAAATGAAGCAAAGACAAGACTAAGCCTGAGATCAATAAAAAAATGCTACTGCACTTGTCTCACCAAGGAGATGCTGAAGCTTGGCTTTTTTGCATTTATAAATTACCAGAGGCAGCAAAGGGGCAGAACTGTGGCTGGCAGAAAGCAAGAATATTCATCTGGTATTAGAAGCATTAGAAAAACAGTAGAGCGGGAACAGACAGCATGCCAGACTGTTCAAGTGCTCAGGGGATTTGTTTCAAACAGTGAAGGAAGCTGCTGGCAGAGCAAGCCACTTTTCTAGACTTGATTGCAATCAGTAGGTAGCTACTAGTTAAAAATCTCAGCTGGGAAGTCATTTGGGTGCAGTCATTCTGACATGCTGGCACTCCATGCTCTTTGAAAGTGAGGCAGAATTAGCAGGAGACCAAGGAAAATGCAGACTCTCCCTTCCAGACTCCAACAGATTCAGCAACATAGCAGATAAGGTCTCCTAAGAACAGAATTTAAGCATAGAGGAGAGAAAAGAAATTTGCCATTACTGAGATAAACCATGTTAAAGCACAATGGCAACCTATCCTATTGTGATAGAAATACAGAAAGTTGAATTAAAGACCATTACAGCTGTGTCAAGAGCCCTTTAGGGACCTGAAAATCAAAAAGAAAATAGAGGAAAAGTGAAAACTGGACCACAAAGCAAAGAAACAGCATAAAAATCAGAAATGCTAAAGCACAAATTTAATTACAATTAGTTATGGACCTAAAGCTGCAAGTACAAGTGTTAGGTTATCAGCAGAGGCAGAAAAAGAGCACATACAGGCTATTATTTAACAGGAAAGGAGGAAACGATGGCTGATATAGAGAAGGGTGAAGTGGCCTAATCCATCTCTGCTTCAGGCTCCATAACATACTTCAAAAATTAATTTGAACAAGGGGACAGAAATACAAGCCAGAAAGAAAAAATCTTGAGATATGGTCAAATTATCAGTGTATTCTGAAATTCAGCCTCAAGCACTGAAGGAACCAGTTGTAAGAATATCTGATCTGTTCAGAAATAAACCCTGAAATTCTTGCCTTGGAAGAGATCCCTGGAGACATAGGAAGGGCGAATACAATATCTATTTAAAATAAGGGAAAAAGGGAGCATGAGAAAATGTTGACTAGTCAGTCTCCCTGGAAAAACCCTAGCAGAGATTGCTACCTGATCTATATATAAAAACCCAAAGGAAAAGCAGTTGACAAAAACCAGCTCAGCATAAGGAATTTATCAAGTAAAAATAATTTCAGTTCTTCATTTCAACAAAAAGGGCAACAAGTCCGCTGTTTATTCCAGAAAAATCTAATTTCATCTTTGAAAAGGTAAGGAGAGTAAGGAGAAAGTAGTTGAGATATGTGTTTTAGTAAAACACTCAATATTGTCCCACATGGCCATAGGCAAACCAAGGAAATACAATCCAGTTTAGCAGTTCTTTTAGCTGTTTGGACTCTTGAGTATAACCAGATAAAAACTCCCTTTCAAACACTGTGTGGTCTTACCATCAAACTTTTAATAGGCAAACATTCAAAAGGCAGAATTCTTCTTTGCAGCACCCGCAGACCACCTGCTACAGCTTTGTGCTCATCAGCATTTCACAGGTGATGGGGTGGGACTCACTGGCCTACATGAAATCACCTGTCACTGCAGCCAGGGAGAAAAAACAAAAACAAAAAAATGAGCAAAAAAACCCCAACAAAAAAACAAAACAAAAAACCAACAACAAAACAAGCAAACAAACAAAAAACTCACACACACAAAAACATAAAACAGAGCAAACAAACAGACAAGAAACCAAAACCAAAACAAACTAACTAACAAAAAGACAACACCAAACAGTAAAGTGTCAGCGTTTAACTGCCACTCTGAAATCTCATCTGGATCCCAAAAGAATTTGACCCAGTCCTGGATCTGTTCCAGCTCTTCATCGGTAACTGAAACAACAGCAGAGAGTGTGCATTATAAAATCTGCTAATAACTCCAGCTTAAGAGCACATTTGTAGAACAGGACCTGAATTCAAAGTAGTGTCAATAAATTGGAGAAATGGTCTGAAATCAACAGGCAAAAAAATCAATAAAGTCTTCAACAAAATATTAGCTCATAAAAAACAATGCAAATGCTGATACATCAGACAGGGAATAATTGAGAAGGACACAGGGAAATGTAAACCCAAGGGGAATTTGGTCTCATTTTGGCAACTCTTACTCATTGTTGTCTGCTAAAATCATGAGGAAATCTCTCAGCGCTGTCCCACTCCCATGAGGGCTGGGCTGGTGTCTGGGATCCAAGATCACCAGATGTGAAGATTGAAGCAGGTGAAAATGTGAAAGACAGCTGCAGAAAAGACAAAATCTAAGGAAGCATTTACCAGAGGAGATGGTGAGGAACACAGAATTTTCTGATCTGGAAAACGAGAAAGGTGTTCTTTAGAAAAAGCTGTTAGAAACAGGTTTCCAACAGAAATTGACCTTTGTTTCTCTTTTGGGTGTTTTGTTGTTTAAAATATAAAGTTTTTAAAACTATACACTCTTTCATCATACATGCTTTAGATCTTAATACAAGCTTAACTCACTCCTCTATTATTTTCTCTTCACTCTATTGAGGGAAAAAATAGGATAATGAAAATGAAAAAAACCAGGGGAACAGGAGAGAAAAAAGTCAAAAAGTTAGATTTAAAAATTTGTTATTTTGTCAATTTTCAAAGATGGCAGTTAAGTAATAAAAGATAAAACAGAAATAATTAATGTTATTTCCTATTTCTCAATTACAAAAAAAAAATGAAAGAAATGGGAATACTCCTATTATTTTCCATGAAAGCGTAACTAGATGTTTTTCACCAGTCCTTCAGCTGCCTCAGGAACTGAGATTATCTCTCTCTGCCACTGAAGAAAAGTGCAAATATGACAGATCCCTTTCTATGACACTCTTTTCTCACCTTCCTCCCAATGAAAAGTGAGACTTTATCAGCAGTACCACAGGGATTTTTTTTCCTCTCATCCTGTATTGGTTTGGCCACCCTATTAGCAACAATATAGATCCTCGTCAGAGCTAATGCATCATCTTTGATCATTCTCCTAGTTTACATTTCTCATGTCTTTTATTCACATCTCACAACCCTCATTATTATACACATTTTCAAGCTTTCATCTCCCAAAGGGCAGAGAGGGAATAACAGGGAAGCTGGAATGTAACGAGATTTGGCACTAAGCTTTGATTTATTGAATCAAAGGCCACGGGGAAGGAGCCTGGAGAAAGGAAAGGGCAGGAGAGGAGTAGCGCACAACAATAATTTTAAAGATCTTAGGTGCCGGCAAAACCTTGATTGTTAATGAGTGGCTGCTTTCTGCAGTGCTGATGGTGAGGAGAAATCTCTCCAGCCTCCTGGCCCCACCACTTCCCCTGACACACAGAGCTGGGCAAGCAGCTGAGATGGAGCCCAGCCAGCAGCTCAAGAGCTGTCACCCTCCCCATGTGCAGAGACAGTAACCCCCTCTGGGACAGCGATCCCTGGCCAGGCTCAGCAAGGCTGGGCTACTGACCGCCTCTCTCTGTGGGGTGAGACCACAGGCACAGCTCACCTCTCTACTCAGCTGTGTAAAAAAACTTCTGATCTCTTGGCTGTCCTGCCATGTCCCTGCTCTGCCTAGCAAAGCAGCTCCTCTGGTGAGAGGGAGCAAGGTCAGTCAGAGGAGGGGGAGCCCTGGTGTACCTCAACACCTGCTGCACACCTACAGCAGAGCAAGGGGGTTGCACAGGGGCTGCTCAGAGGGCAACAGAGAGGGGAGTTGGTCTTCAGCATCCTCCCACTGCCCAGCAAGGTTGTTCTGGCCCTGAGCATCTGGAGCAAGTGATTTTCACACAAGTTCATCCTCCAGAAGAGTGCCAGAAGAACAGCAATGTCTAAAGCCTCACCAAACCTCCTGCTCCTCCCTTGGTATGAGTTGCTGCTCCCCACAAAAGTTTAAGTACAGTATCTGTAACTTCAGTCACCACTTCCATGGATTTAAGGATGAGAAAGCTGAGCCACAGCTGGAAATGTTGTCTGCACCAGCTAAATGAAGGACAACACTGCCCAGCAACTGCAGCTGTCAGGACAGAGGGGCAGCTACTGAGAGCCTGCTGTGGGGCCATGGAGGGAGACAGCTCTGTTGCTCCTCGTTGAGCAACTATCTGCCATGTAGAGATAATATGCACTCCACCTGCACGATCCTTCTAGCTGTTGACATCTGCAGATACAACAAGCTCTTTGCAAAAGACAAACAGACACATTTCCTAATTTAAAAATCAGTAGCCAGGACACCGGAGGTACAGGCAACCAGCCTGCACAGTCAAAGGTGGCAGAAGTCAGCACAAATTCATCAGAAGCTTTGAGATCCTCGGTGCAAATATGCTAACCATGTGCAGAACAGAAAAGTTAGGCTGTGCAGAGGAGAGACAGCAGTACCACTGCTTACGCCCTCCCTGTTTACTGGATAAAGAGAGGATTCCTGTAGATAAACAAATACCGTAAGTCTAGCATTTTTCCCACTGCCAGAACTGCCAGATTTAGAGATAAACACACAGATGAAAAGCATTTCTTAGAATAAGCTGGACTGTTTTGGCTTTTGGCACTGGAAATGATAGAGATTTGTGTCAGTGGGCCTCCAGAGTACATTAATCCTTTATAAATGTTTTTTAAATAATACATGTGCCCTGAAAGAACATGTGAGGACTGCCTTATTAAACTGAGATCTAAATTTAAAGGTGTGTTTGAAGAAAAGCATAATTTATTAAACTCCTGGCAGCACCTTCCACTCTTATAAAAAGCCTTCAGCACAAATGTCCCCTTCCTGCCTCTCTGGATCGCTTCCCAGCCCCGGCAAAAAAGGTGTGACCTTGCCGAAGGACGAGGCAGGAAGCTGTGCAGGCCCAGGGCACTGGGATGCTCTTCCCACGACCACTGTCAGACCAGAGCAGGGCCACCAGCTCGGGGAGCCCCTGCCGAGCCTCCTGCCCAAGGGCTTGGTGCAGAGCCCAGCAGCAAGAGACAGCAAGCAGCAACCTGTGCAGACCTTGCCTCCTGCCCCTGAAAGCCCATATATGATGCAGAGTATATTAGTGTATAGTAAGAAATCCCTGTGACTTTTGCCCAGGGCTATTTAGTGCATCAACTTTGGCTTCTGAACGTCTGAGCCAGCAAACTCTGTACATGCTTGTTTTAAGTAGCTGGACAATTTCCATGCTCAAGGCTTTGCTCCCAGTATGTGTTTTTTCTCTGACAGGAGCCTGTTGATCCACCTGCAGAAGGAGAAACATCTATGTCCAGAAGCAAAGTTCTCCAGACAGACCCTACCACCTATCCTGGGCCCCAGGTAGGTGCTGGACTGGTCTCTTGTGGTTAACTTCAAAGCCGCAGTTTGGCCAGCAAAGATGGCCCTGAGAATTTACCTAGATGGATATGCAGGATATATGGAGCTCCTAGTCACCGTGAAACCATACTGGTGAGTCCCCTTCAGCTCCGGCACAACCAGCAGGAATACCAGCCTCCTTTTCCTAGAGAAGACACCTCTGGGCACAGGGTGCATTTGGGGATCTCCAAACACCTGGGCTTTAACTCACTGAACTACAGGAAGCATGGTTCCTGTTTTATCCTCCAGAGGAGATCAGAGCAATTAGTAACTCAAGCTCCTGAGATGAGGCCATGGAAGTGTGGGGAGCAGAGCATCAGGGACGTGGGCTGCTGACCCAAAATCCTCCCTCTTCCCCCGGTCCTAAAGAGGGTCTGCCTGGCCTGGGGCTTGTTTGAGGCATCCTAGTTTACCCACTTAGCAACAACAGTTTTGACAACGTTTATTATCAGGTGAACAATCTCATGTCCAACAAAAGCATCAAAAAATAGAGACAGAAAAAAAGAAATTCCTATGACATGGCCTAATTTGAGGTCCAAAAAAAAGAGGTCTGCAATAAATTGGAAATTTTCTTCACACAGCAGAGATCAATAAATGTAATTATTTGGACTTAAACCTCATGAATTCTGAAAAGCTTCTCGGATTTACTTGGAGAATAAGTGCTGTTTTAGACGATGTCAAAGCTGATCAGAATAACAACACCCACAGCAAAGACCCTATCAGTGGGAATGAAACCTTACAGTATCTCGCTGTGTTGTTGCTTTTCTTAAAGGAACATTACCAGGACACAAATCAAGTTAAAAGAATTGATGTCCCCTCTCCAGAGTTATTAACAAAGCAAGCTGGGCTTGTAAACCTCTCATCATTCCAGTCTCCATCTCTTATCTTAAACCTAACGCATTCTTCAGATTTCATTTGTTTTCCGCAGTAACACTGGCTGTTCAGGTTTCTGCTTTCTTTAAGATGCTGAAGTTAGACTGGCTGTCAGAGATGGGGCTCAAATCCAAGCCCTATTTCCACAAATCAGCATTCTGGAATTTGAGAGAAAATAGGATTGGCATTCAAGACACATTTGATATCAGAAAATTAAAACATGAACAGCAAGCTAAGTCAGATGCAAAATCCACATTGGTTTGGTCTTTTTCCTTTACGTTCACTGGTATGAATCGGGGTAATTCCACTAAAGTCAAGGTGCTGCTCAGCTGGAAAACTGGCATTAGAGGAGAATTTCTCAGGCCCTAGGGTTGAATCACTTTCACATTCCATTAATCCTCCCTGGTTTTCCAGCACTGCACATCGTGACTATGTTGAGCTCACAGCAGTACAGGACAAAGTCTGAAACCAATTTGTTCCCAGCAGCAGCCTACCAGCCCAGAAGTCTATGCATTTTAACCAAGACTACGTGCTGGAGCCAAAGGGCCATCCTTAGAGATCAGATCGTTTAGGCTGCACTTGCCTTGGTAGCCGTAAACAGATTTCTAACCAGTTCAGATGGTGCCTGACCTTGTCTAAGCAGAAAATACAGCTCAGTCCCTCCTGTGAACCCTGTGGCTGAGCTGCCCCTTCCTGGCTGCCAAAACCACTTGTCCATCTCTGTGCACCACTCCTGGCCCCTGGCAACCACAACCTGCCTGAATACAATCCAACAGTCACTGTTAGGGTGTTGGCGTAGATTGATGTATATTTCAGGTCAGAATTTGAAACACTCCATCAGAGGCAGATCCCGGATCCTGGCTTTTATTGTTCCTGCAAGACAAGCTTCAAGCCACACCATCGGCTGAGCTGTTCTTTTCCACTTAACTAAAACATGGGGAAAAGTGCGTCCCAATCCTTTGGCTAGAGCACAAAGTAGCTGTCACTCCAGATACCTGAAATTTGCATGTGCAGTGAAAGGGGCTGGTCAGTATATGCAGAGAGCTGGAGTGTGCTGGTTTAGCCAAATTTAGGAGTATATCCTCCGAGAGAAGGCAGGTGACAAACCACCCCTCCCCCACCAGGTTCAGGAAAAATAAACTTTTTTCCTCGAAGGGAAGTGAAAGAGATAAAACTATTTATTTAACAAACACACAGGCAAAGAATAATAATGCTAAACAATAAAACCTGTCGCTGTGGAGAGAAACCTGAAAGATTTTAATGTCCTTCTGTGGGTGTGGTCGCTCTCCTCCTCCTTGGAGCTGGGTCGGAGTGGGGGCCCCCCTCCAAGCCAGTGGGAGGTTCCCCCGGTGAGGTTCTGATGTTCTGATGTTCTGAACAAGTCCAGAAGAGAAGGAAAAAAAGAAGCCAAAGACCCAGGGAAAAAACCACTTTCCACCTCTCTCTCTCTGAAGAAACAGAGCCGAAAAAGAAAAAAAAACTAAAAAGCCAGAAGGCTGCTTCCTCCGCTCTCTTCCCCACAGCACAAGAACGTGCAGAGGAGTAGGGACCTTGAGGCACAGACTGCTTTGAAAAGTTCCCTCAGTTTTTTCTCTCTCCTCTCTCAAGCTCAGTTTAAAGGCACAGAAAGGCACAGGAATCATGTCCGGGCATAGAGTGGTGATAGGGGACACAACAACATAAAGTCATCCCACGACATGGAGTAAGTCTTTCTTTCAGAAACACAGTTGATCTTTGCTTCTGCCAATCTGGTTCAGAACATTTCCCAAACTGCAATAAGCATCAAAGTTCACAAAACAACTTTTTTAACTGGTAGAACATTGGCTTGATTTGCCAAGCTCACCCAGGCTGTCTGCAAAGACAGAACTAATAGGCAAAGAGCAAGTCACTGTGAGATGAGAAAAAAAGGATAAAAATACCTGGAATTCCCCACACTTCAGGAAACAAGCTGGAAAACATCTTCAAAGCACTAATAAACTCCAAGGAGAAGTAATCTAAGCAGTATTCTTCATTTTCATTCTCAGCCACTGCAGGACAGGTCACTTTGCAAGAATGCTACTAAAGGTGGACACATTAGGATGTGGATGATGCCACTTGACAGTGCCATGAGAGTTTTTATGGAGGCAGGTAGAAAAACCAAGTAGGATCAAGTCAGGCAGAGGAAAGGGAATTGATTTACTTTATGCCAGAGCCTTTATCTACCCCAAGATGTCCAAAAGATATCAAGATAGTTGATGGTCACTCTAGCCTCGCTTCCTTGGGGTGGGACCTATCTGTGTACATGTGGTTCAGTCCTTGAAGGCAGCTAAAATCTGAAAGGCTCCTCTGGCCCTTGTCTCTGAGCACACCGGCAGCTCTGCAGCATGGACAGTCATCACATGTAGGGACAGCTCCTCCACAGAGACACACCAGGATGAGGGATCTTAGGAAAAAAATCCCCCCAGATTC
Source organism: Mystacornis crossleyi (assembly GCA_013400655.1). NCBI lineage: Eukaryota > Metazoa > Chordata > Aves > Passeriformes > Timaliidae > Mystacornis > Mystacornis crossleyi. The sequence continues at coordinate 42,259 of VYZQ01006451.1, read as the reverse complement.
AAAAGAAACGTTAAAACAAACTGAGAAAACCCAGTTTCTAAGTAGATAACCATTCTCCATAACTGACTCAGGTAAAACCACACTGTGCCTGGAGTCTGCTGGTTGCACTAATTGCTCTTATAAGTCATCCATTTATCACCTACAACTGCATCTGACAAGTCAAACCGCCTGTAAGGTTTTAAAATCCCCCCAGGAAGCAGGAAAACTAGTAGGATAAAGGCTAAATTAGCAGAGAGGAAAAGGTTGATGATTTTGTTTGTTTTCCAAACAAAGCCAAAAAATGCCACAGGCGACCGAACAAGGAACCTCCATCCATCTGCACAGCACCAATCTGACCACACTGATCATATTCCCTACAGACATAAGCAAATGTTCCCTTCAATCAGAGAAACGGGTAAACGTGGTACAGCCCAAAATGAATCATGGTCTGCAAGTGGCAGTGCCAGAGAAGATGCAGAGTAAGGCCCTAACTTCACGAGTTATAACTGAGCTGGGACAGGAGTCAGGCTCAAGAGCTGACAAAACCAGAAAAAATGACAACTGCTACCTGACATTAGGAATTATATGTTGTCAGATACCCACAAGGATGTCCAGTTGATGCTTTGCGTCAAAGAAATCAGCTTTCCAAGAATCTTCGAAATTATAGGAGGGAAGAACACTACCCTTCTTCAGCCACGCAGTTCTTTGCTTCTGCGTTTTGGAGGTTTTCTCTTTTTTCATCTCCAAACAAGCAAATTGAGTTTTTCAGCAAATAATGACAGAGGACCGTTGGGGGATAGATGTCAGAAGCATCTCTGTATGTATGTGTCACACTCCCGTTTCTATTATTCTTCTTCTGCATCTTCTCTTTCAACCTGTCTGCGTTATAGACAGATATTGCTTTCTGTTCTGCGGAGATCATTACACTCGTAATTGGAAACCTCGAGAAATTTTTCTTCCCTCATCCCCTCAGAGGAACACCTGACAATAGAAACTTGGGTGTCAAATTGTCATTCAGATTATGGGAAAGGAAGTATAGCTATGAAAATTACCTAGATTTTTTTTCACTTTCTCTTTCATCCTTCAAGTACAGTTAAGAGCTGATAAAGAGGTTGCATAAAAAGCCCTGAGTAACTGGTACCAGGGTGAGCACAACGATGGTAGGTAGAGACAGATGCTCTCATCAAGTGCAGAGCAATTTTAAGTCCTGACTACTTTTATATGCAGCTGATTTTCTCTTCCAGTACATTATGGGCCCATTCTGCTCCAAGTTTCAACTCACAAGGAGAAATGCTCTTCCATAGGGAGTCTCTCCTTTCTGCCATGCTGAAACCATATTGACTGTATCAGCTTCAACATGCCACACCTCTCTGTGTTGTACTACCTAGTATAAACTGAGATTTTATTTTCTTTCATCTAGAAACAATAATTTCCATTTTGTCCTGTGCCTGTGCAACGACTAGATGGTCTTGCTCTTTCAATATCTACATTTTATCATCTTGAGAAATTGCAGTAAATATTCATAACAGTGATGATATTTGATATTCCTTCTGTTACTGGTTTCACCATCTTGTTTTAGAAGGCCCTGAGGCCGTGAGCAGAAAAACACAGCAAGAGTGGAGCCTGGAGTAGATCCTCTTGGAAAGGTCAGCCCAAGAAGAGGAATGGCAAAGAAATTTTCCTGGGTAAAAAGAAGGAAAAGATGAAGTGGAAAGAATGATATAGGAAAGGTTTCCATTTCTATTAAAAAAAAAAAAATTAAATTGGGGCTTAAACACCTTGTTGCACGCAAACTATCAAAAACTGAGGCAAGAGAGCTTTCTGTCTATCTGTGGTACAGAAATACTTAAAGGCCTTTTTCTCTATATAGTTGAAAGGCTGCATAAGGACTGTGTTGAAGAAAAGAGCGAAGCATTCTGTAATTATGGTGTATTGTCTGAAAGGAAAATTAAGAGTTTCAACAAGAAATGAGAGGAGATGAGAGGAAGTCTCCCTTGTTTCACAAGTCAGGTTAGAAATCTTCTGTAGTACATTTTATATTGATAATTTCTTTTTTAAATTCTGTCTCTCTAAAATACAAGGAGCCCTGAGCTGGCCATTTTGTCCACTCTCTCTTCAAAACAGTGTGAAGATGAAACTGTAAACTGTCATGCTGTACTTATTTATTACATCTTTACAGTAGCCTGCCATGCATGCTGAGCAGTTTCCAAACACTGAAGAAGAATGGAGCCACATCTCAAGATCTCATACTCTGAGAGAAGATGACAGAGGTTAAGAGAACAACAATATGCAATTTAGGTTTAAAGCTCATTCTACACTCAGGCAAATTTCTATCACTTTGGCAATGTGAAGAGGATTCCACATAGTAAAAAGGGTGATTTATCATTATTTTATGGCTCCTTTATATTTTCCAGATAAGAAAAACAACCCTTCTATAACTAAAAATCGATCTTCAATGTACAGATCTGTTCAGTTCAGAGTAAACAACCCAGAAGAAATGTGTCTTTACAAGGATTCTAAAAGTAGAAAGAGAAATGCTACCATACATCTAATGTTTCCAAACACCTTTGGCTTTTTCTGCCTTCAAGCACGCCCTGGGCAGGCTTTTCTATCTGTTTAGCTGAGATTTCTCCTTTGCTGGCAAAGGCACGACATTCCCTCTCTGCTCGGCAGCTGCAACACGTTGCTCTGCCTGGGATCAGCGCACTGAGAACTGAAGCCTCCGGCGGGGGAGTGATCTCCATCTTCCACACAACGTTCTGTGCGCTGCCATGTGGATGAAAAAACTCGCTGTGAGGACAAATGCACCCTGACCCGAGCAGGCAGGATGCTGCCAGCTTGTACACCCTGGGAGACAAGCGTTTGACTCAGGGCAGCACCCGGAGCCGGCCAGAGGACACAGAAGTGCACCTGTGTCTGCCGGCAAGTCCACAAGGAGCCGGTTCATTTCCACACAGAAAACACTGGGAAAACACTTCTCTGTTCAATTACCTGTACACATCTGGTGATCAGGAGTTGGTCTTCTCCACAACTGACACCCTCCCATGCTGTGTAACGCCAGTCTCTCCAAAATTCTTCCCACATATGTTGCTCCATCCATCTCAGGACCAGACACCCCAGCACCATACAGCCAAGCCATTCTCTACCCCTGCAAAGATGGCACTCGCTTCACACCTCAGGAAGCTGTGCAGAGCAAGGTTTACCACTGATTTATGAGACTGTCATTCTGCAGGCCAGATTATCATCACCCAGTTTGTAAATCTGAGTAACCAAGCCCTATCTCACAGCATTTTTCCAGCATATGCTGTTGTAGCAGATACAGTTGTCAGCACAGGATCCTTGACAAGAAAAAAATATTTTTATTGGGTTCTCTAATGCAGTGATTCATCCTTTTTTTCAGGTTTTGTGTATTATTAATTGTTATTATTAGTTTTTATAATTTGTTAAGCACTTACAGCATATTTCTCCACACACATGACTAAATTATGGTCCTGTTCTTTGAGAGCCTGTATTTTCAGTAGACAGATTTTTCTCACAGACTGCTTTAAGCTCATCATAATTTCTGCAATATTTACAGTGTGTCTGAAAGGTCTACCACCTAGATCTTCAGCTTTCATTTTATTTTTGTTGGCCTTTTTTCTCCTTCTGTTTGCAATGAGATGAAGGAGACTTACAAACATAACAGATCTTTAAAAAAAATGTCGGTAGTTTTTTCTTATTAATCATTTTATTTTCCAGCCAATCCCATGAATTTTCAAGAACTACAGACAACTCATGAAAAAAATGTGTGAAAGCAAACAGTGATAAAATTATACTCTTCAAACACCACAGAAAGAAATACCTAATTTTTATACTCCTTATCATATTTTCTATACCATGGGTTATGCTATATGTGGGGATATAGGAGAAATGAGCTCTGATCTCTTCTGGAGTACAGGGTTGGTTCATGCACAGGATAATCTCTGATCTGGGGGTCTGAGCTTGGCATGGTTCCTGCCCAGCCTCTCCACCTGACCACAGTTTCTCAGGGCATGTTTTTTCTTTGGTGCTACAAAGCAAAAAATGATCCAAGTTTTGAGACAACTTTTGGCCTTCACAGTCCTTGCACAAAGCACTGCAGTTTCTGATTTAGACTCTCTTTTCAGATATAATGAATAAAATCATAGAATGGTTTGGGTTCAAAGGGATCTTAAAGATCATCTAATCTAACCCTGCTGCCATGGACAGGGACACCTTTCATTAGACCTATGTCCTGGTTTTCGGCCAGGACAGAATTAATTTTCTTGCATTAGCCGTGAGGGGGTGGAACCTGAAGATGTGAGGGCATGTCCAGGTTGTTATTATTTACCACCTCACCTCACTGCTGGAGGGCGGAAGGAAGGGATTCCCACTTCTGGAAAGAGGTGGGCATGGCTTGCAGCAGGGGGAGAGCATGGGCACACAGAGGGTCTGTCCAACACCAGGCTTGGTGAATATTTCTGTGTGTAAATCACCCTCTCTTTCATACACTGTCGTCATTAGTATTGTTGCTGTTACTGTCCATTCCCTTATTGGTGTTTCCAGTAAACTGTTCTTACCTCATCCCAGAGTCTTTCATGACTTCCTCGGGGAAAGGAGAGCAAGCAAACTGTGTGGGATTTGGGGGAGTCTCACAGGGCAGGGGAGAGGGCATTAAATTAAAGATGTGCCATTCCTAAACCACAACAGCCAGGTTGCCCAAAGCCCCATCCATCCTTGTCTTGAACACTGCCAGTGATGGGGCACCCACAACTTCTCTGGGCAGACCATTCCACTGTCTCACTACCCTCACAGTAATGAATTTCTGCCTTATATCTATCTCTGTCGACCTGCTGGTCATGCTGGAACAGACGAAATAATATCCATGGCTATGGACAGGGCCAGCAGGTGCTGGGATCTGCTGTTCTAAAATAGCTGGAGCAGAAAAGCAGCTTGCAGCAAGGAGTAAATGAAAGGTCTGGAAGCTCAGGTCAAACAGTAGTATTGCAGCTGTTGCATGCATCACCTGTGAGACGCAGGATCTCTTTTCAGCTCCTGGAGGCAGGAAAATAGTTCGGAGAGAGCCACAGGGCCTGATTCTGCTGGCCAAACAGCCACTTTTCACTCTCCCAGCTGATAGCAATACTATATACAAGACAGGAGAGAGACTTGTGGTTATTTATTGTTTTAAAATGAACTAGGCATATTGATTATTTTTCCCCTTTTCTTTCTGAAAATACGATTAAGCTGGTATAACAAACAGCTTCACTAACGGACTGTGTCAGCAACTGATGGCCATCTTTGGCTGAAGGTAACTGCATCCTTCTCTACTTGTTTCACCCCAGTGTTCCTTGCTCTGGCAGTGGCCACATACTGACTCATGGCATCCTTCCAGACCTTACAGGCATGGCTGACATCTCAAAGTGAGTGTCATCATCTTGTTTCTAGGGGCCCGTGGTGCATGAAATGAGCAGATGTAGCTCCTTCTTCTGGCCCTGATTCCCTCTGCCATTTAAACAGCACAGGGCAGCCACTGTCAGCCAGGGGCTCAAGAGAGTTCTTCATGCCCTCTCAGAACCTGTCTGCTGGGGAAGCACAGGAAGGTGACAGCCCCCACACTGCTACCTCTCCCACTCCCACACAGAAAACATTACAGGAGTGGGAGATGCTGCTCACAAAGGTAAATTGGGAAGAGGATGACTGAGGACATCCAGTCATGCAGACAGTGCCTTGTCCACTGGCTCTCTGGGACCCATCCCAGAAAAAAATCCCCTGTTTCATGAGTCCAGAGATGAGACTAAAAAGAGTGAGAATGTCCCAGCAAGGCTCCTGCAAGCAAGGAGTGGCACTCTTTTTCATGCTGTCAGATCCTTCCAGGACCACATCCCCAGGTTTCCATCAATAAAGCATCACAGTGCCATGACTTTGAGCCCACCTTGGGGGTAGGAGCTGTCAGGCTCATGCGAGGCCACAGGATGCCCTCTGCACTTACAGCAGTGCTAGCACAACAACAGCATTTGATGTTGGACTGGATTTGCACACAGTCATGCACCACAGCTGCCTGAAGGTCTTCTGCTGGTCCGTAATAAGTCTGGTGGAATTAGCCACCTCTCTGAACTGAGCCACAAGCTGGTGGGGCTGCTTGCACACATGATTCAAAGCACCGCCAAGTCAAGGGTCTGTTAGACATGGAGAGGGCCCCAGCTGAAAGTGCCCACCCCCTATGCTGTTTCAGGGGAATGGAAGAACCTTGGCAGAGGGCTGAGGGCATCAGTCATCTCTCTGAAAGGATGTCAGAGAGTGACCTTGCATATAAATAACTGAAACGCACAACCCAGAACTTTCTGTCTCTCTCAGACAACCCTCGATAGACAGTTATTAGAAATACAGCAGCCACACGGTAATAAAAAACAGGCTTACATTTGTCACCTCGCTGAATCCAGGTATAAAATATGATACATCTTTCTCCAGCAGACAATGTCTTCTGTATCATCTGCAGGCCTGGTTCAACCCCCCTGAGGCTCCTGAAGGAAGGTACAGATTATACACACATGTGTGCACAGGGGAACTTCCACAAGCACCTAACACGGTGAACTGACCACCTGCCTGTAGGGGAAACTCGTGCACAGAGGATTAAATAGCCACCACTCTGCCTATTTCCTTCTACTGCCTCCAGTGAGAACCATGAAGCTATACTCAAAGGCAGAGGCTAGCTTATAAGTCTTCACCTGAAGTGTCTAATAAAGCAAAACCCCTGTATTTTCAAACAAGCTGACTGTCATGCTACATTGCCTTCTCATCACAGTAACGCCTCAGATACTTGCAGAGTACTGGTGTGAAAAAAAATATCCTTGTACACAGTGACTGTGCATGGACAAGGTACTGCCAGGGAACTTGCAAGTGTTGGTAATGCTGTGCTTTTCCAGGTATTTTTCTACCAAATTATGTGAGGAGTGGGCCAGTTCTTCCAAAACAGCAGCAGGACTTCAGAGCCATAGGAGCACAACTCAATGCCCCTACACCACCCACCACTGTGGCTGCACAAGAAAACCTTTAAAAATGCAAATATTTTCCAAGGAAGCACAGTTTCAGTCCCAAATTCATAAATGATGCTCAGAAAGCATAGATACTTCCCCCATCTCACCAGAAGAACCTTTCTCCTGTTGTCCTAGACTCTGTCAGTACTGGGGATGGCTGCAGTCATGCTTCCTGGACTGAGTTGCATGGATAGTTGAACTTCTTTACATCAGCGCGGTGTATCTCCCTCAGATCATCTCTGGATTATGCTTGAGAACCTCCTCTGTGTCTAAAGATGCTCTCATACAAGTAATGCTTCTTTCTGTTACCTCAGTCTGACGGCACAGGTCCTCTCAAAAAATACAGTGGGGATGTGAAAGTGGTTTGCAGGTGACTGAGTTGCACAGCCCACCTTGCAGGTGGGCAACAGGGCTCCAAAACCTTGAGCTAAACTCCGAATTTGGCCAAAACAACTGTTTAAGCATGTAATTGGGAGTTTTCTCTTTTTTTTAATCTTTGGTTCCCTATTTCAAAGGCAAAAAGAAGACAGAGAGAAAAGCAACCTAATAATCAACCCAGTTCCACTCAAAATCAGGGAGAAGTCCTCCACATACTCCCAGCTTGAATGAAACTGAAGCTTATCACTTTCATCACATTTTCACAGAAAATATTTTGAATTCATTGAGCATCTATTTTAACCATGTAGTTGCAAGTGCAACTACAGAGAATAGATGAAGGGGTAAGACTGCACTTAAGACTCTCTTTAAACAAAAATCCAAGGCTGTCCAAGAGTACCTTGAGACTGATAGATTCCGTTGCATTCAACACACATTCCCCACACCACCAGGACCCTGAAAGTCCCCAGTGTTGCCATGTCCTGTGATGGGACCTGTGAGTTCTGTACCTGAGCCAGGCATCCTCCAAAGGCTCTGCTGGGGAAGGAGAGAAAAGCAGTACTCTGGGGAAGAGGGGCATCAGCACATGTCAAGGCCAGGAAGGCAGGTAGTGCCAGGCAGGTATTCCTAGAAATTGTTATGAAAGTCCAGCTTTCCACCTAGGCAAATATTTGTGTCAGTACTGTCCTGGTTTGGACAGGTGTCTACTAAGGAAGGCAGGAGTCC
>VYZQ01006451.1:22032-33537 GCA_013400655.1 Mystacornis crossleyi | reverse complement strand
TAAAATCTGAAAACATCTATCAAATATCGTCTCCTTGATTCTTCCACGGGCCAAGGCTGTCTCCCAGGGAAGGTTACAGCTTCCCCACTGCAACAGGTACTAGTCACAGCTGCCTTTCTCAAGTTCTCCCTCGTAATGCCTTCATTCATATTCCTGTGTAAAGTTCTGCTTGTAGTTAAAAGGAGTCCACAGACTCCTCTGCACATACCACTTAAATGGGGTTACTTCATGCTCTGGCAGATAGATGGGATTGTACTGTGTATATTTACATTTTTAGAAAAAGATATTGCTAATGCATTTCAGTAATGATAATTTAAAAAGTCTTTCTAGCCATTACAGTAATGGCTTTGAGCTAATTGCTTGCATTTGCACTCAAATATGGCTCTCCCCTCTCTGACTCATTTCCATTTTTATGGAAATCAGCTTGCTTGCTACACTCTTAGCTCACAGCTCTTGAGGACCAGCTGTTGTCTGACTTCCTCACTCAGGTAGGAACCTACTCCACTGATTGCGGTAGGACCACTTGAGGAGGAAGATGCTACTTAGCACAGGTAAAATTTCCAGAATATGACTTACAGCCCACAGGATGTGCTGAAAGATGCTGTGTGCTTTTTGTACCTGGTGAGTTACACCCTGAGGGAAGCAGGCAGGCAGAACCATCTCCCCTCGGAATTAGTTTTCTTGCAGTTGTTTCTAGTGCCCAATGGCATTAAAAAATAAGTGAGGGAGCTCTTAGTGACTCTTTCATGTCATGGGCTGAACATGCAGCTTCTCCAGAAAGCCTTTACAGTGTGGCAGTGCCAGTCTCCTCAGCCTCTTTGCTGATCACTGGTACAATAATTTCCATGTTAACAGGTGACTGTTCTCCACAAGGGTCTATGCTGTACTTGGCACAAACCAAAAAGGAGGACCAAGGTTGCTTTAAGTTCCTTTGAACTTCCTGTTTGACAAGTTATTGGAGCCACAGGGAAAGACAAAGGACTACAAGGTTGGAAATATGCTTTGCCCAACTTAGAGATAAGAAAGCCCATTCTAAAATGTATAAGCTGAGGCCGTGGTCCAATAGGATCCACAGCAGCTGACAGTCTTGCTCCAGCAACTACAGGATGGCTCCTTTTCTCTTGTGCACCAGACAAGAAAAATGTGACTTAGACATGCATTTGGAGTCACTTTCATGCATTTACTGAAGAATACAGTGACTGTATCTGGTCAAGGATTGTTGCACATTTCACAGGAGAGCACAAAACCTGTCAGAAAGTGTCTGCTGCCTAAATGCTGCAGAGCTGCCTCTGCTTGGAGCACACCCAGGCTAGCTTGAAACAACTGAGAACCATGAGCAACAGACCCTGAACTCATGGGAAAAGAGCTCCAGCTTTGAAACCTGTTTGACACTGACTTGCAAATGAAAGGAAGATATTCCACTGCCTTCCTGATGTTCACATGCTCTTTCTCCACATGTAATCTGGCCATGGCAGAATCAGAGGGTAGGAACAGAGAGGTGCCTGAAAGAAGGATGTGTGCTGTGCCAGGGTCTTTTTTCTCCAGAGCGTTTGAGAGAATCAGTAACACCTGCTGAGCACCTTCATTTCATCTCTGCTCAGCACTGTGAAGTCCTAGTATCCAGAATGGGGAGGACAGCTTTTCTTAAGATACCTGTTTGTGTTGCTGACAGACTCGAGTTTGGGCTTGAGTTCTCAGATCTAGATGACGGTACTGTACTCAGGCACAACTCTCACAAGACTTTGGTCATGTTAGGGGAATTTCCCTAGGCACCTGTGTCAGAAGCGTAGGTTCTGGACATCTTCCCTTTCCATTCAGCATCTCAGCTGTTCCGAGGACCCGCAATATATTCTCTCATTCCACTTTGCGCAAGTCCGTGTACTCAATGTTCTCCTTATCTTTTAGCATGTTATTTATCTGTTATTTTCCCCTTTTCACTCCAGACCTAGAAAAAGCAATCCAGTCTTTCTTCAGGCAAAGGCATAGTTAGGTGTCCCCAGGAGCTTTGTCCAAAGATTATTGTGTCCACTTCAATGCTGGACCTACATCACGCATCTATACTCCAGAAAACTGAATTAAGTTAGTTTATTATTTTGTACTACTGCATACATGTGGCTCTTTTTCCTCATTCATGAATCAGCTGAGGGAAAAATTAAATGAGTATCTTATAGATTTACATTCCAAACACAGAATTTGTTGCTTTATGGTCCTAAATCTGTCAGCTTCTATCGCACATTAGGGCCCTTGCTGGAACAACAGTTCCGCCATTCTTAAATTAGTTTTCCTTGTTGGTGTTTAAATGAAAAGAGACATCTAATTTGTGACTGAAAATGTTTGTCACTTCTTAGGGGGATCCAGACACACAAAATACAATTAACATCTCTGAAGAACGTTGCATAGAGCTTCAGCAGCAGCTGACAGGGAAAATGAAAACAAATAAAATCAGTTGTTCTAATACCATAACTCGAGTGGCAAGTGTAATCTTCTCCCTTTATCTGAGGTTGGAATTGCTTTCCTGCAACAGCTTTCATTATGAAAATGCGGCACTTCTCAGCATCGGAATATTAAGACGACACATGCCCACAGGGGCCCAGATCATTTTAACGAGGAACAAACAATCCAGAATGCAGCTTTTATGGGTTTTGTTTTGTTTTTTTTTTCCTGAGTTAACACCTGCTTTGCAGCAAATGAACAATGGTAATGATAAGCACGACAACTCACAGGTATCTGGGCTGAGATTCGATTCATCGGCATCTTTTTCTTCCTACCACCTAAAGAAGGGCCCGGTTGCCAGTGTTAGTTTTAGGACTGCCAGAACCTTTGGCTACTGGCTGGGGGCAAGCTCTGTGATTCCTCGAGCTGTTGATCTTATGGGGTGGCCCTGACCTGCTCAGGAGACTGTAAGATCAGTCAGGCTACTGAAGGTGTCCCAGCCTCTTGAGATATTTATAGAGGAGTGGATGGAGTTTTATCCCTATTTTACCACTGTGGCTCAGTACTCCCAAGGTTTTGCTTACAGTCACAGGGTGAATAAATGGCCCAGGCAGAACAGAAACAGAAGGTCTGATCTTCACTTTGTGGCAGGTCCCACAAGGGTCCCCAGCTGTGTATTTTTTCAACATCAGGTTGGGAGTAGGAAGAGATGGACAAAGCAGGAAGATGCATACCTACCTATAGTATTCTACAAATAATTATATCAGATACTTTTCTTAAGGCCTAACTGACATCACCATCCAGGAAAAAAAAAATCTTGTAAATATACTAAATCTTAAATCCAGTTTTATTTATTGTCTAAATGAGCAGTTATCAGCTGTGTCTGCGAAACTTATGTGCCAGAACTCCTCACAGTGGAATCTCCTACCCAGAGCAGAGTTGACATCTTGGGGCTGAACTCTGCCAAAGTTTACATAGTGGCACGTTTCCCACCTTACTGGGAAGACCCTGTGTTTTCTGCCAGTGACTCTGACTCTCAGAGAGCAGCTGCCCATGTTCTGGCTGGTGAAGGCAAAGTGATGCCTGGGTGGCACAGCCAGCCCTGCAGCCAGTGCAGTGCAGCCCTCTCAGTGAGAGATAAGCCACCTGTCTGGAAGCCACCCATGGACTAATCAAGGCTATGAGTCGAGCCACTCTGTTCTGTAAAATCACATCAGAATAGTGAAATGTAACCTTGAGACTGAGATCCAGCTGATATAACAGCTAGTGAAAACATTATTAAAAATTATTTTAAAATATCTTTAATTCAAACAAGAATTTCCCAGATCTTGGAACTTAGTGCAAAACCAAAAAGTATTAGCTTTGAGAATCATATGACCTGCCTTCAGTTATTTGCCACTGTTGTTTCTCCAAAACTGTTCTGTATGTCTTGTCCTTGGCTCTCTTCTACCCATTTTTTTCACTACAGATTGGATGATGGAAGAGAGATTATGCTTACTAAAATTGCTAGCACTAAGCTGCAAGGGGCTGCACGAGCAGCGGAGGACAAGGTCTGGACTCAGAATGACCTTAACAGGCTGTAGAAATGGTCTGGGGAAGGAACACGTTAGAGGAGGGGTATGTGTGAGATTTTACACATCTGAATAACCACCGGCACAAAAACAGGATTGAAAGGCATGGATTAGATAGGAGTTTTACAGGAAATCAACAACACACCCTGTGGTACCTTAAGCTGCAGCAAGGGACATACAGGCTGCTCATTAGAAAATACGTTTAAAAAGTAAGGGGAGCAGCTTGGTCATGTACCAAGACTCTGTGGAATCTCGCATCGCTCAAGATCTTCAAGGAGAGATGCGGACAAACGTCGTTCATTAATCATTTGTGTACCAGTGACCCTGAATGAGACAATGGACTACAGGGACACCTCTTCCACCTCTGTATTTCCAGTGAACTCTGCAGCAGACCCGTTGCAGGACAGCTCTGTTTCTGCACAGGGGATTCCAGATGGGGCACAGGAGAACGACTACCCAGTTCATCCAAGATCTGGAGATGGCCAGAGGCTTGACATCTGGAACAGCCAGGAGCACCATTAATGTCATAACTACGACAGGATCCTTAATGTAGAGCAAGGCCAGTAAATTTGCCAGTAACCTCTGCAGAGAATGTAGGACTAATTTGACCTAAGGATTATTTTTACCTCGGGCTGAGGACTGAATCACGTTTCTGGTATGGCCAGTAGGATACTGTAATTACTTAGGTAGTGACTTGCACAGGGTTTGCAATGCTGTAAAGCTGAGACACTTGGAAAGAGTTCATTTCCAGAGCAAACTCATGCAACTGAACAGCCAGCTGTGGCCTAGCTCTCCCTCTGCCTTCCCAGTCCCTAGAGCTTCCAGGCCTCATACAGACCTCTTACCTCAGGTCCGGTCATGAAAGGGGTCATGCTTTTAAGTTCTGGAAGTTCCCCAGTTCAGTCCCTGGTGTTAGCCAGCATAGCAGTCACCCCAGTCACATTGCTGTTGCATTGTTTTTGCTCTGTGGATGAAAAGAGGATTAAAGTCTTCAGAGCTGCAAATCCAGATTCTTTTTGTTGCAATCCGCTCATTTATGCAAACAAAACCTCCAAAGCTGGAAGGAGACTGACACATAAGATTTAGAGTGGAGTGTGGAATAGTGATACTGCATTTTGCCAAATAGAAAATCTATGTGCATCTCACTGGGAAACCAAGCAGAGATCTCAAAGAAGATGGAGGGGAGCAGAAAGGATGCCACAATTCACCCCCACACAGATAAAGAGAGAGTGTAAATAGCTTTGACTAAGAACATGCTTTGAAAACATATGAAAATACTTCTGTACCTTCTGGTTACTTCTGTTTCTTTTAGGGATTCCACAGTAGTAGGTGGGATGGCAGAGGAAGTGACAGAGGACAAAGAGCACTGCTTTTCTGTCAGCAGAACTTTGTTCTTCCTCTTTCACTTTCTTTGGAACAAAATCATGATTCTTCCATTCTGCACAGCCTGCTCCATTTCTCCTTTCTCAAAAGAAGATTTTCTGGTTATATAAAATAAATAAAGGAACCCAATTCAGATGCAGGAGCTACAGATGTCAGCTCTGCCGCTCCCTTTCTCCCTTTCTCTTGTTCTCATTAATAGGAGAAGCTTATCACTCCTTTTGGAAAGGGATAGAAAAATTTCTTTGCAAGACAAAGAATACATTTTTACTAGTCCTCAAAGAATTACTGATCAAAACTTGAAATCTGTTCAGGATTATACACTGAACATCTACATGGAGCGCAGAATTTCCAGGACAATTCAGGATTTCTCAGAAGGGTTCTGAAAGGGAAATTTCAGTAAAAATATCTACTCTTGCATAAGCTTTGTTCAGCCTGCCAAAAAATTTCTAGCTTTGTCTAATCCATCATAAGATATGACACATCAGAAAGCATGACACAGCTTAAATGAAGGGTGGTATTTTGTAAAACCATCTGACCTCATGCCAACACCCATCTGCATTCCCAATCTGCTCACGTCTTCATTTTGTCTCTCTTGTTTACCAGGAGCTGGAGCCTGCCCAGCACACTCGACTGCACACACAGGCACCCACTAGCAGAAAAATATGATGGAAAGCAAACATTTACCAGTGACTAGTATGCTTTAACTTCTGTGTGGGCAAACTCAGTCCTGACAGAAAATGGTGAGAGTGATAGCCCTGGGTTTTGAAAGCCTCTCTGTAGCGAGACCAGGCAGCATAATGTGAAAGCAGAGATTGTTATGTATTCACAGGTTGTCCCAGTGCTATTCTGTGGGGAGACAGGCCTTAAGTTTCCATTCAGGCTTATCATGTTCCTCGGAGGGTACAGCCAGGGAGCCAATTAGCACTAACGATGGCAGAAGTGATTTAGTGATATGGACATTTGTGTATAAGAAAACGATGGGTGTTGTCAGATCAGTGGAATAAAATACCATTCCTGGAGCAGCCCAGTCATGCCAGTTAGCTAGAGGTATCAGGTGTTCAGAGAAATGAACTGCAGATCCTGACCTAAATATAGCCTGATGAGCAGTTTTGTTCTGGGTTTTTTTTTTCACATTTTGCTCATTACTCTGCAGTAGCACCCTTATTCAGCAAAGCACTGAGGTATACACATAATTCAAAGCACATCCACAGCCTGTTCTTCATACACTTAAAATCACAGATGTGCTCATCTGAATTACTAGATGAAAGACTAGGAGCACTACGTGGTTATCTCAAGCACCCAAAACTCCTCTGGTCACACATCCCACAAGATGATGACAGAAGTAGTACAGGAACTACTCATAATCCTTAGAAACTGTAAATGATATGATGGCAACAGCACAGCCACATATTTAACTGTTCTGTATATCTCTGCCTTGATAAATGCATATACAAATACTAACTAATTCAGTAAATCCTAAATACATGCCTACATATATCGCCCTCTCTATCTCTTCAGCTTTCCCTATGTCAATTTGAATCACTGACATCTCACGGACGCAGAAGGATTCCTGGCAGAAGGAGAGGGAGGAATCAAGACTTGCAATTTTTAACTTTTGGAGTTTCTAGAACAATTAGTCTCATCTTTGTCTCTTTTCTGCCGTTCCTTTCACTTTTAAATCCTTCACCCCTGTATGAATTTTCAGTAGATGCTCCAAGAGTTCATATTTTTCTGCCCGTGTGAGGCTGCACACAGATTTTCTGTGCAGACTGTCACTTTCTCTTCTGTCAGCCATTCCAGAAAGAAGCCAGTTCTTTCACAGTCCCACACTGGCCCTCACAGGTACATCTACTTGCAGGATGACTCTGCAAAATTATCTTTCTGCCTCATTAAAACACCCTAGAAACTCCCACAAACAGCACTGAAGTCTGAAGGTAGGTTCTGAAACTTCTTATGACTGTGGAAGATGTCAGGCTTGTGAAGAATTTATGAAATAGAATAAGCAGAGTCTCTGCATAAAGGTCTGTGGCCAGCCCAAAAGCAATCTCCTTTCTAGCCCACAATTTCAAGATCAGATATCTTTCATTTACACTTGCTTCAGGACCAGGATATCAGTTAGTACATTTTCTAGGATGATTCTCTATAATTAAACACCTTACAAGACAGGGATCTTAGAGGGTATCTTATTAGACACTCTATAGCAAGAAGTACATTTATTCATTGTGGAAGTACATTTTGCACCCAACCCAACAAGAACATAATTTATCAAAACTGAGCATGCAAAAAGAATGACAAAACACAAGGAAAAACAGAAATCACTGCTGAGATCTGTAGAGCTCTGGCGGTTTTTTGTGAAATGCTAATTTTTTTAAAGACTAGAAATGAGTGCAGGAAGGTCTCAGAGCTTTGGGCTGGAGGAGATGAATACATGAAGGACAGTGTCTCTTTAGTTATTTAATTTCTCTATTTCCTTTGAAGTCATTGTGAAAGATTTGGTTATACTGAGATGTAGCTGGTTTGCTCACTGTTTCCCACAGGAAAATCCATTCAGTAGACAAAGAGTCATATTTTATTTTATCCTACCTGCCTGTTTAAAAAGACACTGTATTATAGAGCATCTGTAGTTAACAGGGCTGTGACATCCCAGCCATATCAGACAAATTTAATCCAGATATCACAATATAAATGCAACTACTTTGCTTTCAATGTGACCATCAAAGAAGCTGGGAAGTGGAGGTGCGGTTTTGTTTCTTTAAGCCATAAGAGGAAGAGTCAGAGGGTTTTTATATACTACAGCTTTTTATATTAGAATTGGTTCATGTAATTTTTTTAGGCATTCAGAGTTACCAGCAATTGGCTTCCCTGTTTCCTTTCTTTACTAGAGAAGTCCAAGACTGCTCTACAAAAGAAGTTTGTATCAACTCAAACAATAGCAAAATTATGGTATTGCAAGAGTCAAGAGACTGACAAAGGGAAAAGATGGAGAGTGTCAAACTGTTCTGGTTACATTCATTTAAATCTATTCACTGCTGGGCATTGCAGATGAAAAAGAATGGTTTTGCTAAACATTCAGCTTCACTGTCTTCAGAGGAGCTGCTGCAGCAGCAGTTATATCACATGCACCAGGCACACTAAATTTCCTCCAGCAATATCAGGCACACCAAAACCAACACTGTGGCTGCTCCATGACTGGAAAATTTAATGAAAGGGGGAAAGGAAAGAAAAAGGAAAGAAAAAGGAAGAAGGAAGAAGGAAGAAGGAAGAAGGAAGAAGGAAGAAGGAAGAAGGAAGAAGGAAAAGGGAAAGGGAAGGGGAAGGGCAAGGGGAAGGGGAAGGGGAAGGCAAGGGAAAGGGGAAGGGGAAGGGGAAGAGAAAGGGAAGGCCCCAAAACCCAGCAACAAGGAAGAAAAAGGGCCTGTTTTTCTTGTTTGTTTGTATTAGTATCATTAGTATCATTTTTCCAAATTTTCTCCAAATACTCTGAAATTGAAAACCAGAAGGGCTAAGAAACTGTAGTTCACAAAATCTTTCATGGGGTTACCTTTTAAAAAATGTCAGCTTTGGCACAGCAGGGTAACACAAACCCCAGAGCAAGTGCCACGCTCAGCCCTGGCTGCTGCAGGGACCTCCCGCCTCATCTTCCCCTGCTGTACAAGTTCTGCCTTCTGTCCCCTCCTTCAGCCTGAAGGCATCAGGGATGGAGGAGCTTTATGCTAGAGCTGGAATGCAGCACACCTTCTCTGCTGGGAAGTTTGTCCAGCAGCAACAAGATGAAATAACTGAGGAGAGCATTCAGCTTTTACAACTGTTACATTTACAGGAAAATTCCAACTTCCTCTCCTCCACCAAGAGAAAGAAAATTTTGCCTAAAATTTCAAACCAAGACACTAAGATAAATAATCTTATTGGATTTTTTTTCACTCAGGGAAAAAAGTTGCTTCCTAAGTGTGTTTTGCAGCTCAAGATGGGCAGCAACAACGTTCCACAAGAAGGTGGGCAGCAAGGGCACAGAAATGCTGCCAGGAGCTCAAGAGGAAAATGAGCAGTGCAAGTCAGGGGAGGAATGAGATGAACCTGGGTGGCAAGGATGAGCAGAGGCAGCAGGAAGTTGGATGGGCACAAAGCTGACAGTGAGGCACACCTACAGGCACAGTTTGGGCTCAGAGGCGGCAGCCCGGATTTGAGAGAAAAGCACACAGTGTATGCCAGGGCACTGACAGGCGCCGGAAAAAAAGACCCCTCACAACACCCAAGCCCTTCATCCAGCTCACTGCTGCGGCCCTGCTGCCTATTGCAATGACAGCCCCCACACACACTGAAGCAAGGGCACCTGCAGTACAGGTGCACAAGTGATGCTGACACGACTCCTGAGCTGATTGCCAAGGGAAAGGGCTAGCCCAGGAGCAGGGGCTGTTTCTGGCCTGCTGAACCTGAAGGGAAAGACCGACGAGCTCTGCAAATCACTGAGGATCACTGCAAAAGGGGCGACGCCCCTGCCACAGATCCCGCAGCCCCATTCTCCCCACCGCAAGGGTGCTGGGTGCCGAGCCCACCCCTAAGGACTTTTCATCCTGATTCATAATGAGGTCGACTTCTCTCACGCAGCGTTTCCATAGCAACAACGAGGTGATTCTAATCTCTAATATAAAAGACGCAGCGAAAATGACACGGTTTTGAGTTTGGGGGCTTAGGGGGAGCGCAGAGGCTGCGGCTGCAGCGCAAGCGGCCGTCCCTTGGCTGCAGCCCCCCGGCCGGCAGCCCCCGCCGCGGCGAGCGGCCAGCACCACCCCGTGGCCACCGCGGCGGGCGCGGGGCGACACCCGGGCAACCTGAGGCTGCTGCACGGGCACCTCAGGCTGCTGGAGCAGAGCGGTCAGAGGGCTCAGGCTTTAACCTGGTGGGGGGCAATGGGAAGGGGGGATTGCTGTCCTCTGCCTCCAGGTCCTGGCATGGAAGGGGAAAGTCCAGCCGCCGTCAGGGCACTGGGAAATCCATTCAGCAGTATAGGCTTGGGAGGACCAGCTGTGCAGGCGGACTGCGCTCAAGTACAAGGGTGATGGGACGCACCATGGTTATTATTCCCTCTCCCCTGGCAAGTGGCACAGGCCAATATCCTAATTCAGGGTGTGCTATTTGCAATTGTTTAGCAGGGCTAGCCAGCATCACACCTCCTTCCTCAGACCTACCCTGACAGACAGAGCAGAGGGGAAAGCACACTGTGCATCACTCACTGCAGTNGGTGCTCACCCGCGGGGGTAAAAAAAAAACCCCAGGGGAAAAAAAAAAAAAAAAAAAAAAAAAAAAAGGCAGAATGTAAAATAACTAGACCAGCACATAAAAGAGCAAAGCACACGGCTTGGAGCCAGGCTCCTAGGTAGTCTGTTAATCTAAGTAGTAGAAGTATATATAAGTAGTTGCCCCAGAAACAGCACTTGCTTATGCTGAATGAATACCAATAGTAGCACTGTAGTTCTAATACTACTTCAGGGGCTCACTTGCACTGGCACCTGTGCAAAGTAAGACTTTCATTTTCCATGGCCACATCCTTGAATAACATTTCTTGTCTTCCTGGTTGTGACATTAACACTGATATATCATCCCAGTACCTTATTCATGCCTGCAAAAGGTCTACTCCAGATCCCACGTAAGGGTAGACAGAACCCTGAGATCAGCTTTTGTGTTCACAGCATCATTCTCCAGAACAAACAAAAAAATCCACACAACATCTTTAGAATTTTTATTTCTGAATAGTTTTATTTATTTTATTTTCTTAAAAATTTCAAAGAAACTCTCTCCAGGAGAGCAAGGAAAAAAAAAAACCCAACCCTGAAATATTTGCAAGTAATTTTGTTCCTTATAAACACAAAGCAAAGTTACGTATTTCTTTCACATGCATGTACAAAAACATTTTAAGTAAAACATCCTTCACACATAACATGTGCATTAGTCTCAGAACTGAGCACACAATCAGATTGGCCTCACCTACCCTACCTAATCTTATTTTCTTGTTTTCTTTTTGAATTGTAAATTTCTATGCAGGAAACACTTCTTTTTCTGCACAGCATTATGCATATTCAAATTAGCATGGATGGCCCTGGAATTAAATCACTAGGTAGTG
>VYZQ01006451.1:0-21533 GCA_013400655.1 Mystacornis crossleyi | reverse complement strand
AGTTTTATTTATTTTATTTTCTTAAAAATTTCAAAGAAACTCTCTCCAGGAGAGCAAGGAAAAAAAAAAACCCAACCCTGAAATATTTGCAAGTAATTTTGTTCCTTATAAACACAAAGCAAAGTTACGTATTTCTTTCACATGCATGTACAAAAACATTTTAAGTAAAACATCCTTCACACATAACATGTGCATTAGTCTCAGAACTGAGCACACAATCAGATTGGCCTCACCTACCCTACCTAATCTTATTTTCTTGTTTTCTTTTTGAATTGTAAATTTCTATGCAGGAAACACTTCTTTTTCTGCACAGCATTATGCATATTCAAATTAGCATGGATGGCCCTGGAATTAAATCACTAGGTAGTGTAGTCTGACATAGAGCTGTACACGTAAGTTGTTACACTGCCATTTATACAGCGAACTTTACCGGATACCAGGCAAAACTCTTCAAAAGGAATAAAAAGGTATTGCTAGAGGGAAAAAGGAATATGATACACAGAGCTCTCTCGACTACAATCCTGTATGATTCCTATGCAAAACACTTCAAAAGCCAAGTAATTTACAGATCTTGCTCTCCAAATTGATAGCAAAGCTCCTACCGATTTCAATCATGGCAAAATAAATCACTCTAAGACATCAATGCTACTGGATATGGACATGGTCAATACTCAATATTCCCATTTTTCATCCACCCACTTTTGGAAAAAGAAGGGAGAAAGATGAAAGAACTGTAAAAACTGCAGACTGGTGAAGCAGGTGGGTCAGCAGAGCGCTTTACCAGCCATCAGCAAGAAACAGCAACTGCAAGAGCAGAGTTTCATTCCAACCCACTGCATAATCTCACTGTGGTTTAAAATTTGGGGATTATATGGTCAGTGAACACACCTCACTAGTTGCCCAAGGCTGCATTAATACTTAGCAAAATCTTATTTGATTCATCAAAAGAGCACATTGTCTGTATCTGACTTTGTGAGCTAGATTTTAAATTTCCCTATTTCATGCATGATGAACACCACTGTAAATCTAAGAACCATAAATGTTAAGAGGGGAAGGGCTCACCCAGAAGGTAAAGCTTCCACATGCATAAAAGGAAACGTCAAGCACAAAAAAGTCAGCTGCAACCCTTCCCACAGTGGGGGAACAGGAGGTACCGCTATTACTCTGCCTTCATTTTTAAGTGTATAAGCAAGGCTGATGGGTTTCTCACCTCTGCATAAACACGTATCCCAAAGAGAATCAGTAACACTTCTCCCTCACACTGCAACAACACAGCTGACTCAAAGGACAGTGAATATGCACTGTATTTAAACACACTTGAAGCACTCAGGCTTGGCTTGTTGCAGAGTGTGTGCTACAGGGTGAAATGGGTGTGGAAAATGGATGTGAAATAGAAAAAAATCACAAAAGTTAAGACAGAACATCTGCACATGAACAGTACAGCGAAAGCACTTAAGATTAACGCTTAAGAGGTTTAACCAAAGCCCTGGAGAACACTGGATTTCATTTCTAGCCTATTTGAAATCCTGCAAATGAGCAAGAGATGCTGGCAGCAGTCACTCTGTCATTTGGCTCCCAAAAATAGTGCAATGGACTTTGCGTAAATGCCCTGGCTGCAAGAACACTTTACTGCACCAGTCTGCAAAGCATCCACAGAGAAAGACCCAGTGATAGGTGTTCTCACACACTGTCAAGGACACAAGGGGCAAATCAGGCTGAGCCTCAAGGCCCCATCCTGGCACATTCTGTGTGTTGCGGAGAACACTGGATCTGCTGGTGTAGCTGAGATGGGCAGCCTGCTCTTAGCCCTGTACTACCATTTGAACAGCAAGCTCTCGTAAAAGTGCAGAAAAGAAAAAGCACTGGCCCAGCAGGAGGAAGTCTCTGACTCCCACCCAGGAAAGGCTTAAGTCACATCACTTAACTCATGCACTGACAGTGTGGATGTCTTCAGCTGTAGTCTGAAGTTGAACTCACTTTATGGGCACACAAAGGAAAAAGAGACATTTCTAAAAATGCCGTTTAACCTGCTTTATACTTCTACCTCAAGGCCAAAAGGACAAAAGTGACCTAAGAATGATTATTTCTCTTCAGCTGCAAGTGTGGCCCAAAGGAACAAGTTCAGATGCAGACATCTAAACTGAGTGAGAAGGTAGCACCCCAAATGCCTTCCTTGTACCTGAGCAGTTGAACAGAAGAGTTGTACTGCACTTCTTTGTGATCAGCAGCTTTGCGTAAAACCTGTGTCATACAGGACATTTCAGTGACCATCTAAGCATTCTCCAGCCAGCAACAGTCCAACTGAAATGGAATAAAAGCTTGCAACTCTCACAAAACTCTCTGAATGATTACTGTGCCTTTTTTTTATTGCAGGGTAACTAAATCTCAAACATACCTCTGAAAGGCAAATATTACTATTCTTTTTTTTACAGCTGAGAAAATGGGGACATTGCAGCTTGGCTAATGGTGACTCATGGGGAATCAAAATAAAGATTTCCTGGTATGCTCTTCTACTACTGACTAGGCTTAAAATAGTGAGAATTTACCCCCCAGGAGAGACCTTTAAAACGGTGATGGACAATTTTAACTCTATTGTCCATAAAAGGCTATGGTCACGCATTCTTATTAGACATTGAGGAATTTTATGTTTGGATTCTACTTCTATAAAGTGGAAGAGAAATACAGTTAGGAAGAAAGAATTAAGGCCAGGCATGTTATACAGAAACAAAAATACTATGCCTGAAGTTCATTCTTTCAAAAGATAAACCTGCAATTGTAGAGATAAATGGGAGGTTTGGTAAATTTCCCTCAACCATCCCAAGGGGTTACAGGTATAAAGCCAGTTTAAGTGGCTGTTCATTCTTGATTCATGTTCATTCTAGCTCTTTTGAGAGAGAGACACACTGAATCAAGTTAAAGACCGAGTTGATCAACTGAGAATTGTGCAGAACAAAAAAAATGCCATCAGTCAGCTGAGCCATAAAAGCAAGCAGCAAAATAGATTCTGTTTCAGACTAAGTTGTCAAGATAACAACCTTGAATATGAGTGTTCAGCCAGCCTGAAGTTGCTGCACTCAATCCAATGACAGCAAAGGAAAAGTTTGCATTGCCAGTAAGGGCTCACACCAATAGCAAAAGCTGTTTCATTCTCTCTGAAAACCACATCAGCTTCCCTGAACAGATGATCAAGTAATGAACTAGGGAGTAAGATCTGCTGGTCTTGTTTCCAACAAGGAAGAACTGGTGGAGAACGCAATGGTCTTGGCTGCAGAAGACATAGAATTGTGGCATTTAAAATCCTGATAAATGTGTACAGGACTGAGTCCTGCACCTTTAGGTCAACATATTTTGGTTTATTCAAGGAATGTCTTAGCAGAATTTCACGAGGGACTGTCCTGGCTGCCCAAAAGAACCAAAGTGTGCTGCTTTATCTTCAAAGACAGCCTTTCCAAAGTAAAAAATCAGTCCTTTCTGACACGCAGAAATTACAGCAGGCATGACAGAAGGCCAGCACAGATGATCGAGGAACTTCTGACTGATCTCAAACACAAACAGAAAGGTACATAGAAGTGGAAGGGAGGATGGGCTGGCCAGCAGAGATACAGAGATACAGCCTGAGTAGGCAGAGACAATTAGGAAAGCCAAAGCTCAGCTGGGGTTGAAACTGTAAGAAATAAGAAGGGCTTCTTTAAGTACACTGGAAGCAAAATGAAAGTTAAAGAAAATATGGTTTACTGTTTTACAGTGCAGGCAATATGGTAACAAAGGATGCTCTTTGTACTTTCAGGCTCATGTACACAACAGCTTTTTTGCCTGTTTTCACTGATAAGTTCTGCCTTAAGGTCTGCCAGGTCCTCGAGCCATCTAGCAGCATGTAGGAATAAAGCATTGCCTACAGCAGATGATTGAGTTAGTGAGAACTTAAGCCCATTGAAACCAACAGGCTGAACGTGAAGGCACTGAGGGAGCTGGCTAATGGTACTGTGAGACCACTCTACAGCATCTTTGCTAGGTCACCAGCAGCAGCAGCAACAGCTCTCCAACTAAAATACCCTGACTTATGATTCTCTTGCTGCCCACCACAGTCAGCAAGCACGTAGCCAGCACACTGAGGGAAATTATTATTCCTCTTTATTCAGCGATTGTGAGATGGTGTTTGGAGGACAGCATCCGCTTTTGTGCTCCCCTTTACAAGGGCAGTGCAGCAATTTCAGTGGAAGGTCACAGAGCTGGTTTGGGGGCTGGAGTACAGGACGAGTAAGGAGAGCTCAGAGAACATGGTTTCTCCACACTTAAGAAGACAAAAGGCTAAAAAGAGATCTCATTGTATATAATCCCTTAACAGCTGGGTTAGAGAAGGCAGCCAGACTCTTCTGAGAGATGAACAATGACAGAACAAGAGGCAGTGAACACAAGCTGGAACATGGGAAATTCCAACTAGATGCAAATATATTTTTTTTCTTACTGTGAGAGTTGTCAAATATGGGAAAATGTTGCCCAGAGAGATTTGGCATCACCATCCTTGTAGATACTCAAAACTCAAATGGACAAAGCCCTTAGCAACCTCCTCTAACTGCCTGAGCTCTTGAGCAGGAGGCTGGAAATGCCACAAGGTCCCTTTAAACCAAACTATTCAATGGTTCTGTAACTTGGAAAATGTCCTCACAAGTACTCTTCACTGGCATATTCCTCATCCGTCTGCCAAAGCGAGCCATGCCACCATCAAACGTTAAGGGTGATCTTCAGTCTCATGAATCAGGATGGAGTACAGAAGCCAGGGAAGAGGGGAGCTGAAGTGCACTACACACCAAACCTCTCACAGTAATTTTATGCAGGTCCCTCACACACCAGGGCCAGCCCTGTGTTGGAATTATCACATTACTCTTCTAGTTCCTTTCAAGTGTCTGTTGCACACCATCAGGACTAAATAAAAAGACTTTTCCTTTTCACATCTTCTTCATCTTTTTCTTGCAGCGCTGATTGAAGACAGGTGAGGATCCCATCAGGCTGTCAGCAGAATGAGAACCATAGCTGCTCTCAGAGCCATTGGGGCTTTGTGGCATCCCAGCTTCACTCATACCTGACATTGGTTCCTCAAAGACATCACTGCCTAGGACCCCGTGGCCATGTACATTAGCTTCCTCATTTTCCTGTGGCTCCATTTTCACCTGTGCCAAGTTCCAGAGTGGGGAAGCATTCACCTCAGCCCCTAGAGAAGGAAAAAGCACACAATGGTAACTGAGTAAAAAGATAAATCACAAACAGCATGCAGATACAAGGGACAGCAGGAAAGGCAAAGACAGGGAAAAAGCAAAGCCATAATGTTGCAGTGGGGTGGCTGCAACCTTTCCCTGCGAGACAGCCTTGGCCCGTGGAAGAATCAAGGAGACAATATTTGATAGATGTTTCCAGATTTTATTCCTCCTTGCCGCACATGGCCGGAGCCCAGCAGGGACTCCAACAGCGACTTGCCCCCAGAACAGGTCTGGAACAACCCCCCCCTCCCCGGGGTCCCGTGGACACCCTCTTAAGTACAGAACTCCCGCGGGCTACATTCAAACTGACCAATAGGGGACAGGATTTGGGGTACACATGACCAGGGAACAGGGACAGAGAAACCCCGTGCCCCACGCATCCACTCATGCTCATCCCCCCCACGGGGGGCACCTCTTCACCATAGGTTAACTATGCTGGGGGAAAACAAAAAAAACACAGCAAGCACTATGATCAATAAAAAATAGCTGTTGACTTGTTTAACAGCCCAGCAATTGCCACTCAAAAAAATACAATGGCATCCTTTCACTGTTCGCCTCCATGTGATTTTCTCCATGAGAAACAACTTCACATCACTCTCCAGAAGGCGTGTCCCAGCAGCAATGAACACACCAACAGCTCATGGACTAGACCCTGTATAAGCAAGACTTCGAGGCAGTCCAGAAGTCATCACGAGGTCCTTGCAACTGTGAGACACACTGGGCTTCTGCAGGGGAGGTGAAGTGAGCGGGCAGACAGCAGGTAGATGAACTGTCCCAAGTATCACTTTCAGCACTGAAATGCAGGGACATCAGAGCTGCAGTCAGCCACCTGCCTGCCTGCCTCCTTGGACTCAACACCCACAGGTCTCATCCCATCCTTCAGCAGAATGGAAAGAAATTGTTTTGGCTCAACCTCACAGTTGCCCTGCTGGGAAACAGCTCCCCCATCTCACTTTTTTATAAAAAATTTCTGGACTAGTGTGCCATCTGAGCACTGATTGAGTATTTTCTGTACAAGATTACGAAACCATATTCCTTGGTAATAGGAAATGTTTTTCTCCCCAAGAGCAGTAATTACAGATTGCACTATTTCTGTTTATTTAAAATTTTAAGAGAGACAAAAATCCTATTAAAAATACACTAATTGGTCTCCTTGCTGAGATGGGCATAAATAGCCCAGAACTGAACAAACTGTGAAATCTCTCTCTTGTGTGGGGTTAAATTCACACGGAAAATAAAAAGAATTAAAAACAAAACAAAACCCCAACCAACCAAGAGCCAAAAGCCAAAAACAACAGAAAAAGACCCTCTAAAAACCAACAAACCAAATAGGAAACCAGTTTTAGTAAGTTTTCCAAACTTGATGTTTCAAAGAGCATGGCTACAGTTTGAAAGCACAAACAAAGCTCTTTTACTGAGCCAAACCTACTACCATTCCCTATTATCAATATACTAGTAACAACAGTCCCTTATTAGTAGAAATTACACACAGAACAGATGTTCCAACATATCTGTGCCAAGAATTCTCCTTTATGAAGAAGTCAGGAATCTTTTCCAGATCATATTAGCCCAAACCAGCGTTTATGAGACCTTTATGATAACACAGCCTGCATTAGCTCAGATGACTTAATGAAAGTCCTTCCTGTGTTAATTATAAGTAAATGCATCCCTGTCAACAACAATGGACACATCATTAAAATGCTATCGGTTCCAGAGTTACAGCTCCAGTCTACATAATAATCAAATATGCTCACTAAACTAAATTGTGTCTTTCCTTCATCAATTGCTCTTCATCGCTCAGCCTTGTTCCTTTCAGCTCTGTCACCTGTCACTAAGAGTGTCACTAATGACTAAAAGTACTTAAGCATCAACACAGGACGTTTCATCTTCAAAGCACTTTAACTTCAAAGTACTTTACAAATAAGCTAATCTTCATGTTATCCTGAGAGGCAGAGGAATAAGGAACAATTCTGCCTCCATTTCTCCAACTGCAATGAAAGTAAGCAGCCAGCTCACAACTGCAATGTCAGATATCCACAGAAACACAGGAAGAACATGGAAGGCTGTAATGAGAGTTCTGCCCTCAGACACTGAAGCTTCACTGCCCTCCCTGCAAGCCTCACACCTGCATTTCGAGATGGTGGTGTCCTAATTGCAGCAGCTTTTTCTCGCTCCTTAGGATATTACACTCTCCAGCCTGCCCAGGTCTACACTGGAACTTCTCACAGATGCGATTTCCAAAGGCTCTTGTGAAGCGAAGAGGGATTTTCAGGGAGGAACACAGCACTTGTATTCTTAATTAGAAAACATCAATTCTGTATCAGAGAAGCAAGAGGCATTTAATATACAGCTAGCATGCTAACCTCTGGGTCTCAAGTGGTAGAAGCTAATACAAAGCTTTCCAGATGAACCACTTGCAACCCTGGATGGGCCAGAGGAGTCTGCTGTTCCTTCTCCCACAAAATTGCAAACACTTCACATTTCAGAGGTGCTATGGAAAACAGCATGAGCTTTTAGAAAAACGTGAAATGGATTTATGTTTTTTAAAGCTCATCACAATGCAAAAAATCTAGTGGACTCAGAGGTATACTCTAACCTCACTATATATGCTACTTAGTTTAGGGTTAGTAGGAGGACAGGCTTCATTGTTTTTTAACCAGATTTTTAAGTGGAACAGTTATTATTGCAGGGACTTACAGAGTTCAGACAGTTCTATAAAAAAATCAAAACTGCCTCTTTTTCATTCCAGGAAGTTCAGCTTCACTAAACAGTGAAGAGAATGAAACTTCTATGTAGATATAGAGCAGGCACAACCATAGCAAATTCTCCCATGCTTGCCACCAGTGTGCTTCAATGCCAACATTAAGAGATGACACTTTGAGGAAAAGAGTGCAGTTTCCAGGAGAAGCAAGAAACCCGTACCTGAAGTCTGAGGGGAAGCTTCTACTTCCAAGTTGGCAGAGAAGCGCTCACTTTGAGCTCCAAGAACTCCAACAGGCAAAGACTGGTCACCAGAAGCCAGATCTCCTTCCAGCTCTTCGCTTATGGGAAAAGTAATATCACTAACAGGTTCCTCCTTAATCTTCACAGGTTTTGTGTCTTCTGCTGCCTTTTCAGGATTGACAATCTTCTCATATTCTTCAGAGAGCTGCTTGCTAACCTATCAAAGATCAGTGGGTGAAAAAGAGGCCAGAAAGGTGACAGTGACTTCAGAGGCTCTGATGGCAATTACACTGCAGTGCACTCTGTTCCCTGAACATTATTAACATCTGACCTGAATGAACAAGTAAACAACTTAGCAGCCACACAAGAGAGACATTTTTTTCCCTTTAAGTGCACAGCACCCTCTGTTCTGTAACAAGGCACTTTAATAAATGGTTTAATCCACTAACATCTGACTGATAAATATGAGCACCTTTATTTTACAAACAAGAGGTGATGAGGCCCAGAAATTTAAACAGAACGTGAGACAAAAGCAAAGTGTCTCAGTCTTACTCATTGGTTTTACCTATAAGACTGCCCCCATCCTCCAGTAACAAATTCACCCCAGCACTAAAAATCAAGCACCTCAGATCTTCAACAGCCCTGTAGTCACCACTGGGCAAAGCCTGAGTACATTCTGTCAGATTCACAGCAAAAAAACACAGACGTTTTCTCCAGTTAGAGAAATGAAATAAATGTAAGAATGAGATTTAGAACTACCCTGTACTTCCAGAAACTTTACAACAGTAAACAATTAAATTTAAAAATTTCAGATTTCATCTGCTTCTAACAAATGCTTGTTTATACAACTAAAACCCAACAGTCAGTGAACTGTGCTCAGGAAAACCCCAAGACATTTTAACAGCAGAAGCAAGGAGGAAAAAGAATAGCAAAACCTAGTTCCCCCTTCTAGATATACTTCAAAATAAAAGGGCTACTGTGGATCTCAGTCCTGCATAAAGAACAATGACTGTTAAGACAATAATCAGCTGCAGGGTGAGAGTGAACTGCAGCAGCAGAACGATGCAGAAAACCCAGATTCCAAAAGGACACAACATCTGAACAAAGACATTTGAACAAAAATGAACAGAACAGGTATTTTGAGTAGGAACGTTTCTAACAGAGACAAATCTTTATGATGTTGTTTTTCTATAAGGTAGCAGCTGTGTGACAGCTCAGATCAGCAAAATACTACCCCATACTCCTAAAGCTTAGGAAGTCACTCCTTGCTTGTGAACATAAACCACTCTATAGCCTAGAAATTTATGTCTGCCCGCTTACATGTTTTCCAAAATATTAACCACCCCAATATCCCACTAAAGCAGAAAATTCAGTTCATCAGTCAGTTCTGATTTTACCTCTACTTGGTAATTTTTTCTGGGTAATTCAAGAGCTGGGGGACTCTTCTGAAACTCAGGTAAGCCATCAATAAACCACCCTTAGTCTCAGTAGGGACACAAATAAGGGGCTCTGTCTTCCAGTCAAAAAGTTCCTGTTCTCTTTCCCTTGATGACTCCACTCCACACCCAGGGGGTTTACCAGTCAGATTTCCCCTCAGTAAGACTCGGGACTTGCCACAGGAATAAGCAACTGTACTGGCAGTACATTTCTTAGTGCCACCAGGTCCCTACTGCTCTTCTCACCTGAAGCATGTAGCTGTGATAATCCTTAATGCGGTGCTGCCAGAACTTCTGCAGTGAGAGCACGCTGCCAATGCCCACTTCGTGGAAGACCTGCTCCATGACGTCAGGGAAAGGGGTATGCCCGAGCCGAGCTTCTCGATCCACAGCGAAGCGCAGCAGCTTGGTGAACTTGAGGCAGTACTCGTGGGCAATGTCCGTCAGGGTCTCCAGGACACTCTCATTGGCGCACTCAAAGCCCGTGTGTGCCAGGATGGTGGCCATTGACTGGTACAGAAGCTGCCGGCAGGAGGACCAACTCAGCTCTGTCACTGGCTCCCCTTTTCCTCTAAAAACCAGGAAAGAAAAAAATAGCACACTTTCAAAAATCTGAAGGAGTGTATCAGTTGAAGAGGTACTGTCAATAATAAGGTGATGTACAAAGGGAAAGAAGAGGGTTTGGGGTTCTACATGGCTCCTCTGTTACATATGAACACTACCCAATAAGGGTTTATCTGCTTTTCCTTCTTCCCCTCCCTCCAAATCAGGACTTCCAATTTTCATTTTCCCTTCTAATGCCACAAGATTCTTTGGGTGATTCATGAACGTGGGATGCAAATCTTCCGAACCCTTAAGCATCTCCCTTCCCACCCAAGAGCTTTTCTCCTGGAGATGTGAATTAAATGGGTCCTTGACACAAATAAAAAAAGGCATTTTAAATAACATGAATGCAAATCATTTCCCCTTTCAGGTAATTACATTGCTCTTCCCTATTATCTCTGACATCACAGGCCTAATAGTCAGATACAAAGGCTTCTGGGATAGACAAGACTGGAATTTGTAAAGCAAAAGACACATATAAAAAAGCAAGACATGGAATACACACACAATTCATAGAGGTACCCTGTAGCGAAAAGGACTCTTTCTCTGCCCTCATTTCCAGTCGTCACTTAAGCACAACACTGAAAGAAGTCTCCCCATACGCTGTGGAGGCTGTTGGGCCCATTGCACCAGGTACAAGGAGGGTCCATTGGTGTGACCGTCCCTAAGGACTAGAAATGCTCCCCAGGTGATGGTGAGGGAAAAGACTTCTCCCAGAAGGCTTTGTATTAATTATGTAATACATAATTACATAATTAATACAAATACAAATACATAATTATTAATTATGTAATACATAAAATACAAATAATTTAACATATAATTATGTTAAATATGTTAATATACCCCAGCTCTGTTTCCCTGGTTGGTCTGTTGGCCCTCCTGCCCCTTTTTACTCTCTATGTCCCTTGTGGCACTAAGCATGACACTGAAAGAAGTATCCCCATATGCAGCCTAAAATGTGAACACCAGGCCCTAGGAGGAGGCCTGGAAAAGTTCGGCCATGAAGCACCATTCCCTGGTCTTGGGTTTGAGACCTCCTTCCTCTGTTGCTAAGCAGGAAGGAATGACTACACAGGATGGAGGAGATGGAGAACAACTGACATGAGCACTTCAATCATTCACTTACAGTCAGCCAACCAAATTTTTCATCAACATGAGTTAACAAATAGAAATTCCACAGAGGAAAATGAGGAGTTAAAGCAAGGCCTCTGATAGGTAAACATATATCTACCAGATTTCTCAACTCACAATTAAGTGCATGTAATCTATTTGCCCGTATCAGTAACACGGACTTCAAAAGCTGGTATCAAAGAATCAAATTCCATTACTGCTAAGTATGATACTTATATACTTTTTTACACTCCATTCAGCACCAAGGGCAGAACTGAGCTAACAATTTCACTCTTCATTTGTTTCTGATCAATTTCTTCCAACATCTTCCGCATCCCACTCAGAGATTCTCCTCGCTGTTACCCTAGATTACCCTAGATTACCTAGATTACCACACACTCTTTCCAGTAAAAGGACCTGATTAAAGAGTACACAGACAGTATCGATGGCTTGATAAAATTCTTGCTACTCCATCTCTCCAACAAGTCTTCAGTCTCACTGAGAAGCTGGGCCACAGAGCCTCAGCTTCCCTGATCCTCAGAGCTAACACATAGAAAAGCACTGAAACACAGCACTAAAAAAGTGAAGAGAAGTGAAAAGGAAGGTGAAACTTAGAGCTATCAGGATGAAAATTATTCATTTTTAAGAACACCAGCACAACACTTTCTGATTATTCAAATAAAGGGGGAATCACACTATATTAAGAGTGGCATATGATCATATTTCTTAGATATTAAGAACAGCATGTGAATCTCAGGTCATGCATTCATCCCAGTTATTAATTGATGGAAAATGACTAGCATCCCAATTTCTACTCAGTTATGTAACTACTTTGCAAAGAAGACAGCAGGCACCCTGACAACATGAATTAAAAGATCATCGGTTTCTTTATAAACCAGGTGTCACCCATACTATTTTTACATCTCCCTCACTCCCCCCTCCACCTCAACAGCAGAATTTGGAAATTCCCAAGCAGCCATATGTCTCACACAACACCAGGACCAAGAGGTTACAGCAGAAATAAACAACCATCGAAGAAAATCAACCAGAAAACAATCCTTA
This sequence comes from Mystacornis crossleyi, assembly GCA_013400655.1. Taxonomy (NCBI): domain Eukaryota; kingdom Metazoa; phylum Chordata; class Aves; order Passeriformes; family Timaliidae; genus Mystacornis; species Mystacornis crossleyi. The sequence goes on along the minus strand of VYZQ01006451.1, from coordinate 9,121 downwards.
AAATTCATTTCTATAAAAAAGAATCTCTTCTTTTTTAGTACATATAAAGGACATACCTAGCTGTCCAGCAGCCATCAGTTGAGAGCATCTTATGCTACCAAAACTGAATGCCAGGCTACTATTACTACAGAGACATTCACTAAAAACACTATGGGCAAACTTAAATTAGACATAGATTTCAGCAGTCACAAGCTGGATACTTAGCCACTTGCAAAGTAGAGCAAAACAACTATTCAGTAATGCATATCACTGCTCAGAAGCAGCAGAGAATATTGTGTCTCTTTTAAACTCCTAAGGAAAAGGAACTAATTGTGAGCATTAAAATGAAGCTAGGTCACTATGCTGGAAGGCATATAATCAACTCGAAATCTAATCAATTAAAGACAGAGAAAAGACATTTCAGGTACTGTACTCAAATCCAAATCTCCACTTCTTGCTCTTGGTAAGGCAAATCAATTTTGTTTTGTTCTTATGTTTTCTTCTCCTTTTTTCCTGTTTCTCAAAATAAACAATAGATAAATATGGTTAAAAGCCAGAACAGAGAGCAAAAACTGAAATGTTGTTGTAGATGTTAATAGAAACCAACAAATAAGAAAATAATTTTTCTTCATCTCCTTTAATTTCAAGGTACTCTCTGGTAAGAATGCACATGAACAAAAACAGTCATATAGACACATTTACATTGAGAGCAGCTATCTAATGTCAAACCTTCCCAAAAAGGACAAGCAAACTTCTTCTTTCCCCTGATGATCATAGCTAAAGAGCCTCTGTCTTAGATTTCATCCAGACACTCTGCACCAAAAAAGCACCCATCCAGATATGATCATTATGCAGAATGCCACCCTCCGCAGCACACAGTTCCTTTCCTAGGAGTCTCTCCATCCAGCAACCATCCAAAGTCAAACCTACTTAATATATTAGCAGGGTCATATATCTGCAAGTCAGCACGAGTGCTTTAATCCCTGAAGTTTGTCACCAGAGATTAACAGGACAGGGAATTAAGTCAGGGAATTAGCGACGTGGAAGTGATCTCCTCTATAGAATACATAGTATGAAATTTATCACAAATACTGGCCAACTTGCCACTCTGCAATTTTGCACTTCTAACAGAGTGCTATATATTTTATATATGGTCACCAACACTTGACAACGTTCCAGATTTAGAAATCTACCTGCCAAGCTACAAATTCATTAGCCCCAAAGGCCAGCCTTCTCCCACCACTACCCAAAACACACGAACTTCACAACAGAAGACATGAAAATAGTGTCCATTTATACCAACCAGACTTATTTTCTGATTTAGTCAGTTTTCAGAACTCACAAAAGGCCCATTTTCTGTGTCAGTCAGTTAAATGACAACAAACCACCCACAAAGGCAGCACAATTTGTTGCCCCAAGCTCCTTTCCTGTCAGGCTGTTTTTCTTACAGGGAAGGGGAGCTCATGGCTCCTTTCCCATGTAACTGTCTTCAGGGGACAGCGTCTGGGCTAAGTCAGCACAAGGATCAGCAGATGAGGTTCAATCAACTCCAGGAATGAAGTGCTCTGCTCTCCTCCTAGGTGAGCATAAGCCACCAGCAGATGGAGGGAGGGACTGTTTTTCCTACGAACAGGACAGTTTGATGAAACATTACACTGCGAAGCTGAATTTCTACCAAATGAGGCGCAACAAGGCTGCTTTAGAGCCATTTTCCCAAAGCAGTAAAATAAAGGAGAACATTGTAGAAACAAGATACACTAGTCAGAGAGAGCACCAAAGAACACAGCCTACTAACTCAAACTAGAAAGTTGTTATCTTTCAGGAAAGAGCCTTTTTACTCTCATCCTGGGTAAGCCTCTTTTTAAATACCTCTGCTCTGTCTACAGAAGGCTGCAGAGGAATGAAAAGAAACTGCTCAATAGATAATAGCAAAAATAAATTTGGTCCCAGTGGCATAACCCAGACCAGTCAGTTTAGAAACTGGCTAAGCCAAAGCATTTAGATCATCAGGAAAAGTGTCTTTTGCCCACTTTAATTATCACTGCTCGAAATCCTTCCCAACGTTAAAAGTGCTATCCCACTGACATGTGATCCTCTTCCTCTGTACAGACATTTCTTCACTACAAGTCCTTCTGCCAAGAACTGTCTTCCCACTGGAAGCTCCCAGTTTTGTTTACAGATTACCTTTCAATGTAACCCAGTGTGGCCAGGAATGCAAACGACAGAATGACTGAGAAATCTGTTGGGAAAACAACCATGCACACACAAGAAGAGGCACAAGAGTAGGTCAGGCTTCTTTTGAAGATGGATCCGTGCTAATCTGAGGAAGCTGAGCAGAGAAGATGGAAAAGCTAGCAGCTGTTATATGGTAAGTCTCCTGTTGAAATGGTAGTTTCAAGTCTACAGTTCCTTACTCACTCTTCATCAATTACACTTTAAGCTTCTTTTCTATTTCTACACCAACCAAACCCAAATGTTAATCCCTTATTGTGCCTTCCAAGACCTGTAAAATCATCAAAACCAGATGGTAATTCATCCAAGAATAATAAAAGAATGCGAGGATGAAATAGCTGAAGAGCTGTAGTGAGTCACCTCTTTCTTTAAACTGCCTTGGTCCATGATGACCAGAAGGCAGAAAGTGTGAAAACATTTTCCTTTAGTACCTTCAGAAGAGATGTGAAAAACTGCAGGCTGGGAAGCATGGATATATTTTGGTGCATCAGGGAAATTCAAAAAAACTAGAGGACACACAAGTAAATATGTTATGCTCAGAAAGAATCCAGAGAGGTTTTCCTAACTGTACAACCTGCTTCACAAACCTACCAGAGTCCTCCAAATCTATCAACAAGCAAGTAGGTGAGAGATCTCCACTGTGGAGTCCAGGTTTTCCCTGGGAGATCTGTGTCAGAATCAACATATTTTTTATCATGTGTGTTTCAACATATTTATAAACAGTCTGGAAAACTGTAGGAGAAGAATAGTGCAGTGATTATAAAACCACTGTTAGTGTAGACTTCGGGGAATTGATAAGACCAAACCAATCCAAAAATAGCCATAAATTAGGCTCTGCCTCTTCCTCATCATACGAGGAGGTAGGGGTTACACATACAGGGCAGGGCAGAGGAAAACCAAAATGCATTCAGGGGATAACAAAATAAAAGACAAGGGGCCAGTGTGTCAAAGAATGAAAATGAGTAACATGGAAATAGAAGAGGGCATGCCTACCTTAACTAAACCTGTGATCTGATGCAGGCTGGCTACTTCTATCTTCCTTTCTTCCTGCATGTAAATGTACCTATACAATACTACTCAGACCCAGGCTACTGACAAAAAAAATGGAATTAAAATATGAATTTATCCAAATACTGTAATTCTGACAACTGTACTTCAGAAGGCAGCATAGAATTAAGCACTACCATGTTTTATCAGGGGAAAGAATGTTCTTCCTTTAATTTGATTTTACACACTAAGAAGCATCAGTAATCACAGAACTTCAATTTTGCTACTAGAACAGCAGCTATAGAACAGCTGCTATTCTTAATTCATGTGTCTCAAAACAGTTAAGAACAAACACGCAACAACAAACTCAAAGCCTTCCTCCTGGAAAAGCTTAAATGTGTTTGGGTTAGCAAGTACACAATTAAATTCCAGAATACACTGCAGCTTATTATAAAGTCACTCTCTGTCAGCCACAAAACATTTCATTTCAAAGCTGTCTCTCCAATTTCCTCAACGTAGGCCTTCCACTCCCCCACGTGGCTGACCACTAAATAACATTTCTTTACCCGGACCCCAGAAACTCGGAAGGAACAACAAAAGATAAAGCAGCCCTCAAAACATGGCCAGAGCCATAGAAAACTGAACTTCAGGCTGAAGCCACTGGGGAGGACAGAACAGAACACTTCTCAGTTCTACAAACCACAAGGCCACAGCACAGGAACCACAGGCCATGACTACTCCCACACAACTGCATTCCCCTTCACTCCTTTCTGCTAATTACTTTGTTTCTTCTGAGAAGGATGATGGTGTTCCTCCAGAAACAGCACTGAAGAATCACTCTACTGAGCACAACATCTTTCAATAAAATGCATTTTATACAACCTCAGGCCATTAAAGATCTCAGTGGCATTTAACCGATAAATTATATTGCGCTGACACACATTTACCCATTTTAAAAACTGAAATGTGTTATCCTCTCCCTCAAAATGCTCAGTAGTGCACATAGTAGCAAGGATTAATCCCTTAATTTAAATGCACATAGCCTACAAAGTATTGCAAGATCCCACAAGGAATGCCACACCTCCTTGTGAATTTAGTGCCTGTCAGAGGGATAGACAGGCAGTGGTGGCAATACTACTTAATCAAAGGCTGGCAGCAGAGGCAGAAGCAACGCAAATTTTCTTTAAACTTTCTCCAGCCCTTGGCTGGTGGAGCCAGTAGCAGAGACAAGAATTCCCTTCGCTCGTACTCATTTTCAGCTCTGACTAGAAGACCACCAAACTGGGTGGAATGTGATAGTCACTGAGTCACAGGTCCTTGGCCACTGAACTATTACAAATACATTATCAAATCATCGTTTCAGAACCTACAGCTGAACAGCCAAAACCTAGTCATGTGTCTTCTGGATTTTCAATTATAGAAACACAACTTTAGTTGTAAGTGACCTGAACAGAAGCGACTTCACATCCTGTAACTAAAACTGTCAAAATACCACTGACAAAACCATGCAGGCACATTTAGCATAGCACTAGCAAGACAGAAATCAGCACTACATATCCACATTTTACGAACAGGAAGCAAAAGCAAGCAACATGCATGTTATTCACAGAGGAAAACTCTGAGCATTTCCTTTGTAAACCTTGTTGTATACTTTACATACAACTGCTTGACCCTTCAGCCCAAGGGAATCAACCTAACTACATATATATTTTAAAAGACTCAGCTTTCCTTCAGCTAAGAACTAACCTACAGAAATACCAACACACCTGTAGAAATCACTCTCTGGGTCACTGTGCCTCAGCTGAAATGGCAATTTGGGGGTTTTGCTATCTAGAGGAAGCAGGTCATCAGGGAGAGGTGGAGAGGCCGGACAAGACGGCAGAGGCTCATTCTCTTCGGTTTTTATGCCCTCTGCTTGCTGCTGGTTTTGAGCCTGGGCCGCGGCGATGAGGCTGCGCAGCCGCCGGTTGTGCTGGATGAGCTGGATGGTGTGAATGGTGAGGCTGCAGGGCTCGGAGGGGATGTCCAGCATGGTGGTCGGACGGGGTTTGTTCGCAGACGGCTGGTGCAGTGGAGGATCCTGGACTTCCACAGTACGGAATTCGCGCTGCAGCAGGTCAAAGGAGCTGCGGTTGGCCTGGTTGGAGGAAACCGGGATCTCGCCCCAGTATCGCAGCATTTTTACATAGGTCACCTGTCGTGCTCAGAGCCCAGAAGAAGACTACCAAGTACTGTGGGTACAAGGGACCCCTGTTGCAGGGAAAAGCACTTCGGGCAGCAACAGACACTGGAGCTGGGATGACGCTCCGACTAACTCAAGTTACGGCTGCCAAGCAGGCTGTCGCTCAGTGCCTCGCTGAGCAGCGCAGAATCCTCGACGGCATCAGGTTGCCACTCTGGCATTTAACAGATCTCATCGCGCTTTTCCTGAGGGGAGAAGGGGCAGAAACAAACGCACTCGTGAGACGGAAATTGTTTCTGTGTAACAAGGGCTGGTGTGGGCCCACCTGGGCCTCGCTGAGCGGGACCCGCATTGGATTCGCCTGCCACTCGCCTTCTTTCCCTCCCCGGACCCGCGGCTGCCCCGCACCCCAAGCCCCGGCCCGCCCGTCCCCCCGCGTACCCCTCCGTACCCCTCCGTTCCGCTCCGCTCCGCTCCCCTCCCGCCGTCCAGCCGGAACTGCGTTCCGGTCCGCCACCGAGAGCGGCTCCCCCGCCACCCGCGTTCCTCCAACCCGGAGGAGGGAAGCGCCTGCCGCCGCCTCCGCAGCCTCCTCGCTCGCCGCTGCCACCCTCCTTGACTCGCCCCTACACTGCCCCCGGCCGCGCTGGGCGGCGGCGGAGCGGCCCCAGGAGCTGCGCCCTTCCTCCGGCACTGCAGCGCCGCGGCGCTCGTCCCCGGAGGACTCCGTTTGGGGACGGACCCGGGAAGATGGCGGAGGCAGCGGAGGCCGAGTCCGCCGAGTCNGCCGCCGCCGCCGCGCCGCCCGCGCCGCGCTACGAGGAGCCGCCATGGGGCAGCCGCCCGCCCGCCGGCTCCGGGTACGGGCTGGAGGTGCTGAAAGGTGGCGTGGTGCTGGGCTCGGTGCGGCTGGAGGACAGCAGCTGGTTCCTGGTGGGGCGGCTGCCCGGCTGCGCCCTGTCCCTGGAGCACCCGTCGGTGTCGCGGCACCACGCCGTGCTGCAGTACCGCGGCGCCGGCTGCTCCCCCGACGACCCCAGCGGCGCCGATGCCGCCGGGTTCTACGTGTACGACCTGGGCAGCACCCACGGCACCTTCCTCAACAAGGCGCGGGTGCCGCCCCGCACCTACTGCCGGGTGCGGGTGGGCCACGGGCTGCGCTTTGGCGGCAGCTCCCGTCTCTTCCTCCTGCAGGTGGGTTGGGGCTCGAGCTCGGGTGGCTCCGGAGCGTGTGCGGGGGTGGTAAGGCTGGCCCGGATCAGGCTCAGGAATTTACCCGGCTCCATCGGGTGGTTGTTTTACTGGGAGAAAAGCTGTGAGTACCTGCTGCCTGGCTCTGCAGGGAGGTGTGGGGTTGCAGGTTTCTGCTGATGCACAGTGAGTGTAAAAGGCATTTCTCTCAAACAGTGTGATGTATTAGGAATGTCTTTCTGTCAGTATGATGCCCCACTAAAGTAAAGAACTAATACTTCTTTGTGAACAAGCGGAGCGCTTATTAGTAGGAATAATACATTGGAATAATTAGTAGGAATAATTAGTAGGAATAATACGTACACACGCATCGTGTGCTGTACACGCCCTTCAGAAGCTGCTCATTCCTCAAATTCACCTGTGTAGTTCTGATGGGAATTTTTGCCTTCAGCCTTTAAGTTACAGTTATATGTGAGATGGATCTGACTATAAGTACACAATAATGCTTCTTTCTCCCTTCCCTGCTTTTGAAAATGCCATTAAAACTATTATATTTTGGATTTCAAACCATAACTAATGGTCTAGTAATTCCACTTTTTGAAGAGCAGTATAATGATGTGTTTATGTTATTATAAGTAATCTGCACATGTGTTGGAAATACTTGTTTGGGGTTTTTTAAAAACAGTTCTGCTAATTTTCTGTTTGGACTTAGGGACCCAAAGAGGACCAGGAGTCTGAGTCGGAGCTAACTGTGACTGAACTGAAGGCACTGCGCAAGCAGCAGCAAGCAAAATTAGAAAAGACAATGTTGGGAGAGGACTCTGATGAGGAAGATGAGAAAGAGGAGAGAAGTGAAAGGAGTCAGAATAGTGATATGAGCTGCTCATGGGGAATGGGTAAGTGATGATGTATCAATTGACTGATATGCATTAGAAGGTCTGTAAGCCAATTTTCACTGAATATTAGGGTTTCCAACTGGCTGCCAAGAGTCACAATCCAGTTAAAATTTCTGAGTACAAATTAATCCCTTTGCTGTTAAAAAGAAGAAGGGTATGTGATGAGCTAACATCTGGTGAGCTCCTTTTAAACAGGAACTCCTTTTAAACCTGAGGAGGTAATTTGCCTATGCCTATAAAAGGCCATGAAACTTAGAGTTTAATTAATACCCTCTGGTTTGTTCTTGTGATGATGTTCACACTTTTGCCCAAGAGGTGAAATTTAACTCCTTGAGACTTCTGTGCAGGATAGCCGTCTCCACATTTAAACAGGAAACCCACATTTTAAAGCTAGATAAATCATAATTAATGCTCTTTTTGCAGCAAAGTGAATTGGGTTTTTTTGAATGAAAATGTATAAGCTCATAAACCTTTGAAAGTACTGAAACTGACATGGATCTGCAAAACTGTATCATATGCTGGAATAACTAATAGCAAAGAAAAAGGGATTTTTTTTGTGGATACAGAAATAATAAAGTTAAGGGAAGTAATTTTGTGACATAGCTGCTACTTCTTTCAAACTAATGCAAGTTGGAATATACTGGTGTTCTCTTTCTGATGTTTCATGGGGTTTTTTTGCACTTTGTATGTCTTTTAGGTGAGGATGCTGAGGAGGATGAGGTTGAAGAAAACCCTATTGCTGTTGATTTTCAGGATGTTCAAGATGCCTTTTATATGAAAGATCCTAGGAAGGCCTTACAGGGCTTTTTTGATAGAGAAGGTAATCTCTTCTACTTAGCAAAGTGTTATTTTGTTGCTTATTTTTGCAGGAGGATTTAAGGTGTGATGTGGAAGCAAAACTTTTCTGTTACACTGTGGGTAACATTTTTTGTTTCATCTCGTTTTGGTGGGGATTTGTGGTGGTTTGTTTTGTTTTTTTTTAATTACAATGTGGCTCACCTTTTATAGCTGAGATTTAGTTACTAATTCCTAAACTGGAAAGTGCAGTGAGGACCTTGTATTCCTCTGGAGTGACACTGAAACTTCACCCATGCTTTGAAGCTATGTTGAAAAATCAAAACCCATGAATTTCCACACTATTTGCTCCGGAGAGTGCTGTGATTGTGTATAATTGTAAAATGGGAAAATAGAAAAAACACAAAAGGCAATAACTAAATGCTCTACTAAAGTTTCAGTGGTTGCTAGTTGTCTTGGTTTGAAAGACAGGTGTCTGCTAAGGAAGGCAGGAGCCTCCCTTGGAATGGAAAATGCAACCCCCTTCCCTCCGAATTATTGTAATTTTGCAATTAAGGGGCTTTCGGGCAAAGATACGGGGAATAGGAATAACAATTCTTTTACTAAAATATAAATATATGCATATAACAAAGCAGTAATACAGAAACACTGGTTTAAGCTGACAGAGTTAGGGTACGACCGGACACCCTGCTGGGCAGGGGGCGGTAGCAGTCCAGTTAGATGATAGCTGCAGTTCTCATGGAAGTGCTTCTGTTGGAGCGATGATCTTGTAGAAAAGGTCTGGTCTTCCTTGGAAGGTCCTGTGGTAGGTATGTAGCTCTTGTCCTCTGCAGAAGCCAGTGGAAAAGGCTGCTTGTGA
>VYZQ01006450.1:43746-70936 GCA_013400655.1 Mystacornis crossleyi | reverse complement strand
CATTTCAAAATGTTTCTCAGCCTCAGGGCTGCACATTCCAAGCAGGTTTCACTTGCACATTACCTCTTTTCCTTTGGAGTGAACCGCCTTTGCAGGTTCACCTACCCTGGCTTCAAGGTTCAAGGCAAAGGCACAAGACCTTCCCAAAGCCTTGGGAAAATGTGCTCACTTATGAAAAGCTTTTCTTTATTGTTTTAATGAAAATTCACCATGGTTCTAATGGAAAAAAAATACCTTAAACAGATTTTTAGCAAGAAATATAGGAGCGGGGGAGGACTCATTAAGTGTGAAGTTCGACAAGTATTAGTGAAACAAAAGACCTCAGCACACAGGTTTAAATACCAGATAACTCCGTCACTCTCTGATTGCCAGGAGGAGTTAAAATTCAAGTCTCCTGTCTGGAAAAAGTATTACAGGAATATATTCTGAACTTTGCACGGTTCATTTTTTGTTACGAATTAGATCCATCGTGAGATTTATTGAGATGCCTCATGTTTAATAAAATACTCATAACAGTTTGTGATATTTCACAGGATAAATAACAGGATTGTTAACTGTGTTTGTATAGCAGGTCTCAGGATAATAAATGGTTTATTCAATAATGAACTGACAACAAGTTATTCAGGTAATAAAAATATGGGAGATAAGAGTCAAAATAACAAAACTCAAAGGATCCGACATTCAGACAACACTGGAGTCCAGAACCAGGTTGCCCCATCATTTAAATTCTGGAACCATTTGAAATAAGAGGGTGGAAATTTCCACATAAAGCATTTTCCAGGGCAAATCCACAACAGGACAGTGGAGACAACTTTTCTTTTATTTCTGACACAGCCCAAGACATCTCAATCTTCTCATGTTATTCAAATCTAATAAAAGATTAATATCCTTTTAGAATGAAATAAAAGTATCTGAAGATAAACACTTAAAAATTATTCATCTTGTCTCTGCCCCTCAAAGAACACATGCACAGAGAAAGTTCAATACATTTAAAAAAATACATTCTTTAGAAAATATGAACAAGTGAAGACTCTCTGAGTGTATTTGACTTCTAAATAAATTGCTTTCTTTTTTGGAATTGCTGAGAAGGCAGGCACTCAGTGAGGTCAATGAGACTTACTGATTGCACAGTGTTACAGAAAATTAGGCTACTTATTTGGGAACTAAATATGGATGTTAAGAGCATTCAGTGAAGTCACACTTTTGAGCATTTTGGAGCTGGCCTACATTTTTAAAAAAAAACTTTGAGACTTTGAGCAATAACTTTTTGGAAGAACCAGATATTTATGATGTCCTTCGTAGCAATTAAAGGCAATTCACAGAACTGAAAAGATGATTTGGGCAGGAGGGGAGGTGGCTTCAATTCCTGTAAGGAGATATCAATTTGCAATCAACTCAACTTAATTAGGGTGCTCCCAGTTCTTACCAGTTTGGACTCTGAGGTATTTAAAGGACAAGGAGTGGGTCCCCAGGATGGTGTTTGCCCCAGCAGTATTCGATTCCCACTTGTATGTCAGGATAAAAATTGATGGAGAAGAGACAACTTAAAGAGAAGGCCCGAAGGGAAGGGTAGCAAAGAACCATTTTCTGTTATTAGTGTGACTGTTCAAATTCAAAGAAAACTCTCCAAAAGTGATTCTCATCTATTTTGTCCAGGCCAGTTTATCTCCAAAATTTGCCCATCCGAGTGTCAGCAAGAAGCTGAGATGTTCATGTTGTTTAATTCTTTGATGTTCACAACAATAAAATGACCAAATAATAAAAACTTCCCTCTCCCCTTGCCAAAAAAGAAAAATAAAAATGAATGTTTGAAATGGCCATTTCAAACTAAAACAACTGCTATTGCTATCAATTTAAGTAATCACTTTCCCAGCTGACAGATGCAAAGCTCTCCCTTCAGATAATGACTTTTCCAGCTGACGAGAGTCAGGGAACAGGAAGTGTATGTGGGGATAAGTGTTTGGGAATTAGAGGACAGCCAAAGTTTGTGGCTACCTGTATTATCTGCAGGAGGTTATTTTACTTCTACTGGCCCATTTTTATCTGAAATCAGCGTAAATGAATCTTTAAAAATATGTTTAATGCAGCAGGATACTTTTTTTTTACCGTACTGGGCAATTTTAAAAGGTTGGGGGGGTTTTAGTTTGGTTTTTTTTTTATTTTATGCTTGAGATTAAACTCATTCCATCAGCCAGGAGCTGCAGTTTTCACCAGAACTGTCACAGGGCAAGGAGAAAATGGTACATGGTGTTTGTTTCTGTTTGCACTCCAGCCAAACCTGTTCCCTGGTTTCCAGCAGGGTTGGAAATGCAAATGCCTCCTGGCTAAAAGAAATAAAGATCTTTTCTGAGACGTGGCCCAAGTAGAGAACTGGCAAACTGAGCTATATTCATACCCTTCACTGTCCTGTGGAGTGCTCAGGAGGTTACTCCCCGTTTGGAAAAGGAGAACCCCAAGACTTGTCCAACACTTGGGGCATTTTTCCACACCCTAAATCATCAGGGCTGTCAGATGTGGCTCAAAAGATGCAAATAATCAGCCAGTTCCTAAATGATCCCTCAGCTGGGCTCTAAGAGACCGCTTAGAGCTACCTGTACAAAATGGGAGGTTTTCCTCACCTGGAGCTGCCAGAGGGGACACACCACGTCCTTGTCCCATGAGAGAAGAAAGTGTTTAATTCTTTGTGCAGCAGGAAAGGAGAGGCCACGTTAAACCTCTCCCTGGAGCTGTCAGGAGAAAATCACTGAAACTCTGATGGCAGTTTCATGACCCAGCTTTATCCTGTAGACCAACTTGTCAGACACAACTAAGTTGCCCTAAAATAACAGAACCTCCATTCTGTTAAAATAACTCTGCTGGGCTGATCATCATAAAAAGTTATAACCCAACATTTTTACCAGGAAAGGAAAGGCTGAGGAACTTCGGCTACGAGTCTGTAAAAGTATCACCATAAGCCAGCACATATGACTGTCGAGCTGATATGAAATGAAATATTCCTCTTCATGATGACAGACTGAGATTTTTATTAGGTTTGACCAAATCAGAAGCAAAATATTGTGGGGGCTTTAATCTTGTGCTCCCTATCCTGCAATATTAATGTTGTAAAAAAACAAAGAAGAGAAAAAAACAAAACAAAACAAAACAAAACAAAACAAAAAAACCCCACCAATCTTATAAAAAAACAAAAGAATAAAACTATTGAGCAGCTATATCAGTCTTCATGTGAATGATACCCCAAAACTACAAGAGCAGTTACAAGTTTTCCAATTTAACTGTTGCCTTATTATGTCTGTTCCTATTTCTTATCTCCAGATAAAATTTGCTTTTTCTAGTTAAACTTCCCACCGTCATAATAATAAATGGAATATGAGGCTTGAACTCGGTGTCTCTGTTTTTTCTCTTCTGCTTTCTCTGGAAGTATAAAACAGGGTACATGAGAAAAGTAACACAACACAGAGTATGGAATGGAAATGAACTATTAAAGTCATGATAAGAGCTAGAGAGAGAGGCTCTGAAATATGTGTGGAGTGAAATATGATCTCTTAAAAAAAGAGTATATGTGAAGAAAAAAACGGCATGCAAAAGTAACAGCATTACATGTTCTTACTGAATGCTTCTTTCTTGTGAGACTCCGTCACATCTCACCCCAAAATTTTCCTTCTATTTGTGTATCTTTATCGGAGGTTTTTTTTTTATAAAAGTAGAGTTTTTTATTAACAACAGCAAGGAGAAAGGAGAAGTGATTGTGGCAAGGTACAGGATTTCACCTACAGAAAAGGAACTCAAAATGTAAAATGTGGTGGAGTCCCCACCCGTGGAGGTGTCCAAGGAATGACTGGACATGGCACTCAGTGCCCTGGTCTGTCTGCTCTGCTCTGGTGGGGATCTGTCACAGCTTGGACTTGGTGATCTGGAAGGTCTTTCCCAACCTCAGTGATTCCGTGATTCTGCAGAGGAGCAGCCCCAGCCTTTCACAGAATCTCCTGAACATGGAAAGTCTATTTCCTCATTAAACAAAATTCCTTATTGAAGCATAAGGGAGGTCTCACAGCACACACTAATGACAGGAAAAGCAATCCAAAGCTCCACATATTGTTTTATTTACTTTTTAAAAAATTAAACTCCATTGCAAAGCTGCTTTGGCCTCACACCCATGGAATCACACTCTATTACTTCCCTTTGAAACGCATCTAGTAAACTTTAAAAGCCTATCCCTCCAAAAGCAGAGGCCATACAAATACTTAAGGGGTTAATAAACTCTTCCAGTATACCAAAATCACAGTTTTATACCTCAACCCTGTGCAGTTGGAGCTCCTAAGAGAGGAGTAATTGCATTGTAGTAACCTTAAGGTTTGATTTAGGTTTCTCCATGGGCAGGATGAAGTGTGTCTTACTCCTCAGGTGTGAGACTTGGCCACTCTGCCTTTTGCAATATATTATCCCAACACTGTCAGAAAATGCTCAGCAGCGCCAGTTCTTACTAAACTGGGTGTGTTATAAATCCAGGGTAAGGAGGGGATTTCTTATGCCAACAGTGCTTCTCAACCTTTACCTTATTACCACACTTCTTGGCTGCTCCGAGATAAAAATCTNTTGGCTGCTCCGAGAAAAAAAACTTTTCTGCTTTTTTTTTTTTTTTTTTTTTTTTTTTTTAACTGGTTGTGTGTGAAATCTCAGATAACGGAGCCAAACGCAGGGAAAGTTCAGGGCGGTTTTACGACTCTGTTTTATCAAAAATTTTGATCTACGAAGCCTCAACGCACAAATTCGTGGCTGTGGGATGAGGTCAGTGAAACCACACCCATTCCCTCGACAGACCTTCCTTCTCCTTCAAGTGGACAACTTTACGTGGGCTACAGAAATATGCCCTGAATGAGGAGAAGCACTTGCCCCTGGATTGAACGCAGTGCCAAGTAAATCAGGAATTCTCTACGTGGCGGATTTCAGCTCCGTGTGTGCTTGAGACACATTATCTGTGAGTTCTGGAGGTGAAGTCCCTTTTTAATGAAATTCAGCTGAGCAGGAATAGCCTAGAAACACCAGCAGGAACGCCGAGGGAGAATGACAAGACAGGTTTGGCACAGAGGGATGCCTGAAACAAAATAACCACAGTGAAGATTTCCAGAGGGAAAAAAATGTGGATCGTCTTGTAAGAGGGAAAGTGTGTGACACAAGGAACGGGGAGGAATGGCAAACATATGTCAAGCAGCACATTTTATTTACCTTTCATTAGCATGTCTTCCTAGGAGAAGGTTAAATACTCCAGGAGAGGGATGGGATTTTTCTTATGTTAACTAACCCAGACAAAAGTGAACGGAGATTTGCTTTCTTCAGCATTCATTGATATTAATTGCTTTATTGAACTAGCTGTGGGAACATGGATTTCCCAATGCCAGCATAAAGGATCATTATTTATAAGCTAACTGATCCCACAAATTCTACACTTAGCTCAACATTTCCTTTGGAAACGCTGTAAGAATCTTTAAAAAAAATCATTATATTTCATACTTTACACTAAGGCACACCAGCTAAATGATACCGGTTTTCCAGGAAAAGAAAAACAAGTTTTTAAGGCACACATAACAGACTCCAAATCAGCTCTGAAATGCTGCATATCATTACATTTTTCCTCCCTTTAGTTTTCATTCTCTCCCTTTTCCCCTGACTTACAGGTGTCCTTAGTTACAGCCATCAGCAAAAACAAAACACACATGCAGGCTATAAATCTGTATTTGTGTACTAATTCATAGGAGTAAAATATCTTCAGTTGCTCCTTCCAATTTCCTTTCCCTGTTCAATTCATAATTGTGCTGCAGTATATTGGGCTTAAGCTTTCAGGAACTCTATTTTTTCCCAAAAGGTTGCTTAGATCTAGACCTGAAAATGTGGATTCTGGCTTCAAGGGAAGATATTTAGCAGCAGAGAATCCAAAGTATGATAAAACCAACTAAATAAACACTGAAATATTTAATCAAAGCACTAAGTTGTCACTGTAACCCTTTGGAGATAGATATGGATGACTCAGTCCATCAGAGTTCATGCAAAAATATACCAAGGAGTTAATAAATTTGAAAGGGAAGCCAAGAATGAATGTTAAGCTCTTTTGTTCCAATATATCGTAACAATGCTTACAGCATTGCTGCAGTTAAGCTCAACTTTGCTGTTCAAAGACCAATTTTGGGGCTTTATGTGCTGGTTTAAATCATAGCTGAGCTAAACATGGTATGCAAATTGCGGAGAGATAAATGTTTGTTTTACTTATATGCCTTCCTCTTTATATCACAGTCAGAATCCTCCACCAAAGCCCCCCAGAGCAATCATTTTTGGCATAGTTTTGATGCCAAATTTGCAAACTACAAAGGAAGAATGAGGATATACTTTATAGCTACAATCATTCTTTCTCTGCCAGAGAGAAAGAAAAAACATTTTAAACGGCCTGAAAAGAAGCAAAGTATCCTTGGAGAAGACACGCTTGACCAGAAAGATCATATTATTCCACAGAAGTAGGCTAAAGCAGATCCAAAGGTGAGAACACTTTTTGCCTGGGATGAGCAAAATGCCAGGATACTGACCTCACATTTGAGGATCCTTGGCCAGGTGAGACACTTATAGGTTTGCCTTATTAATGCGAAAAGGATTATTAAAAACAGGTATTTTACACAGATATTGTTGACAACGTGTGTAGGAAAAGTGCCTCATGGTTGTGTTGATAACCAAAGCCTGGACATGATAACCCCGGGCTTTAAAGAGATGCCAACTGGGTGGCTCCAAAGCTCTTCAGCAGAATAAAGTGAACAAGTGAAGACAAGCGTGTCCATCAAGCTTCTAGTTAAGTAACCAGTTTTGAGGATGGTATTTCCAAAATTTTCAGTTTGCAGCACCTTCAGAAGAAAGGGCTTGTCCACATAGGACAGCCAGGACTTGATAGGTTGTGACATGTTGATGACCAGGACTTGAGAGAAAGAAAAGAGCTTGGAGGACTTTGAGAGAGAAGAGGATCCTGTAGCCACAAAGCAAAATAGCCAGAAATCACCAGAAATCCAAAATTCTTAGAAATCCAAAATATGAAACAAAATTTCAAGTTTTCTTATCAAGACATTTCATGCTAGGCCATTACTGAAAAGGGAAGGAAGCTCTTAGGAGCCTCCTCTGTTACTTCCAAGACAGCATTTTTTGGCTCTTTCCTGTGTTCCCATTGCCGTTCCCTTTGCAGAGCACTTCAAGGTTCCGGAGTCCATGAAATTGAAGATTTAATTGAGTTTATGTTGCCAGTACATGGCTTAGTTTAGTATTATTTGTATGTACGTGTGCAAGTGTGCTCTGTAAACTTGGAAAGGGACCCAAGGCTTGCTTAGGTGGAACTGGTCACACTTTGTGTTCAGTTGAAGTGTTCAAAAGCAAACCTAAAAAAAAAAAAAAAAAATCTTTACATCTTTTGCTCGAATAGGGTTGGCATGGAAAATCATGTTCATATTGTACTCATTTGTGGTCTGCTTCTCAGGAATTTTAACAGATGACAATTCAAAGATAAATTTGCTTTAAAAATAAATGATGAAAAATAACTGGCTTCCCGGCTCCTATTTCATAATCTTGAAAGTATGTTCAGATTTATATAATTAAAGTAGAAAATAGAAGTCTAAAAATGAAACACGGTTTTGCATTAGAGCAGACGGCATTAATAGGATTCTTCTTCCAATTCCTTTGTTTTCTGCTGTAGCACCAAACTCCACCACGAGTGGAGGAAACAGAGAATTCTGACCTGCTCAGGCCGTGATCGATGCCACAGCCCATTAAAACAAACTGGGCAGGTGCTATAGTGAGCTAAAACCCAAAGCTGGGACACTTTGGAACCATTTTTTCCACCTATTTATGAATTGTGGCTTTTAGCACACATTACCTTCTTTAACTGAGACCAAATTATAAGACTAATTTTCTTTCCTTCACAAAGCAATAATTTGGAAGCTGAGAATGTTACTCTGTAACCCCAAAATAGCAAAAAGGGCCAGAACAGCTCAAATATGATCCTGAGGGAATTGTAGAGTCTAAGGTGTGGCTGCAACCTTAAGATCCGCTGTATCTCTGTCTCTGGAGGGCAGCAGATTGCCTTGCTGGATGTGGAACTGAGCAGTAATCCAGCTCCGGGGTCCCCAGCGCAGGGGGGACACGGTGCTGCTGGAACACCCAGAGAAGGCACCAGGATGAGCAGAGGGCTGGAGCAGCTCTGCTGTGAGCAAAGGCTGGGAGAGCTGGGGTTGTTCGGCCTGGAGAGGAGAAGCTTCGAGGAGATCTAAGTGTGGCCTTCCCGTGGCTGAAGGAGCCAACAAAAAGATGGAGAGAAAGGATTTACAAGAGAAAGTAGTGACAGGACAAGGGGGGATGGCTTCACACTGACAGAGAGTAGGTTTAGACGGGATATTGGGAAGAAATTCTTCCCTGTGAGGGTGGTGAGGCCCTGGCACAGATTGCCCAGACAAGCTGTGGCTGCCCCTGGAAGTCATCCCTGGAAGCATTCCAGGCCAGGTTGGAGCAGCCTGGGATAGTGGAAGGTGTTCCTGCCCATGGCAGGGGCTTGGAATGAGCTCAGCTTGCAGGTCTCTTCCAAATACAACCATCCTATGATTCCAGTAGCTATAAGACTCAGGGATGACCCAAGAAATTAAAAAGATACCAAACAAACGAGCAAGTGAAATAGCAAATACAATGAGAGATCAGTTTGCAGAACCAAAAAGTCTGGGGCTAAGTAACGTGGTGCACTTTGTTGCTGAGTAATGTTAATACAATAAAACTCACACCTGAAAGGAAAAGCAAGCACAGTTCAAACAGGGAATCACAGAAAGAAGTAAGGCAAAACCACAGTCAAATTTTACCTTGGATAGGCCTCAACTCAAATCTAAAATTTTTCATTTGGCCTCTGCACTTTCACCAGCTCTGAGGTGTTTGGGTGAAACATAAATTGGATATGAATTTGAAAGGTCAGCAGCTTGTGTTAATAGAGATGTGGAAACAAACAACAATTTCATGAGCTAAAACCAACAGAAATAAAAGTTTTTATCCTTCTCTACCAATTTAAATTTTCAGGCTTCCAAATCAATTCAGTGAAAATGTCAATAAAATCATCAATTTTCAATAAAATTCTGGGATTGCCTCTTCCTCCTTTTCTGTAGGGCCTGCATAAACCCTGGGTGTTGACCATCCCTTTATGCCTATCCTTGCACCCTTTTCCTGCTTTGCCTTCAGAGTACTGCACCTCTCCCTCTTGATTACCCATTGCTTCTTCAGCAGTGCCACCCCTCAGGTGACATCCATCCTCTCCCTGCCGCTCCTCCCCTCATCCATACTTACATCATGTCTGGTCCAAGGCCATCTTTTCCCATTTTTCCATATCTGTGACTTCCATGGTGGCAGTAAGAAACCAGCTTCCTGATGAATTAATGGCTTGAGAGATGAACATGTATTCGTTTATTGACACATCTCTTAAAATAATTGAGACCTGTTAAAATGAATAGGAATCTTGATACATGATATGAATATAACATGATTGACTGGATTATCTCCACATCTAAGTCACCACTCATTCCTAGTCATGTTCAATTTTGTGTCTAGTTTTTCACCAAATTATTTGAGTCAGGGTCCCTGTCTTCATGTGTGTTTTTAGAGGTTTTACCGCAATAGAATTCTGACATAAATTACAGTCTTGGGATTGCCGGCAATTTAGTTAATAAAAACAACAATAATAAAGCAAAACAATTCCTTGTGGTAGGCTAATCTTTTAAGCTGTAAAAGCCTGGATTGATTTCCGAGTACTAACTCATCTCTTGTGGATGAGAAGGACTGAGCAGCTTTCTGGACACCGAAAGTAAAAACTGAAATTGAAAACTCCTCATCCACTCACCAAGCAGAGTGGAATTCCAGTACGTGGAATCACCGGATGGTGTGGGTTAGAATGGACCTTAAAGGTCATCTACTCCCCCTACAATCAACAGGGACACCTTCCACTGTCCCAGGCTGCTCCAAGCCCTGTCCAGCCTGGCCTTGAACACTGCCAGGGATCCAGGGGCCGCCACAGCTGCTCTGGGCACCCTGTGCCAGGGCCTCCCCACCCTCCCAGCCAGGAATTCCTTCCCAATATCCCATCTATCCCTCTCAGCTTTTCCTTAGCAGAGGTGTTTCACTCCTCTAAGCATCTCCCTGTCTCTCCTTGGAACCCTCTCCAGCAGATCCATGGCTTTCCTGTGCTGTGGACCCCAGAGCTGGACACAGCAGAACATTAAATTATAGTATTAAAATTCCAAGGGCATTGTCAAATTGGAGAAAAGACTTAAAATTCCTGTTTAATTAAAGAATTTAAAAAATATAGTTGATTTTTATGGTTAATTAGGAATTACCAGTGTTAAATGCAGAACTGGGGATGTATTGTTAAAGCAAGAGCTCTGTAGGACAGTTCCAAAAACCAAAATCTTAAATGTTATGATACTGGAGAAAAAGGATGCATAACACCTCAGGAAGCCTACAACTGGATACAACTGGAAATAATGTGGAATATTCTTCTGCATTTCTTGGTCTTGATAATACTTGATCCCACCGTAGTGCTATAAACAGCCATTAAATACCCAGGTCAAAAAAGATACCCAGGACAAATTGGGGACAGACTAAAAGAGAAAAGTGGGAATAATAAATGTCTAGAAAACCAGCATTTCGAGGGAAAAAAATCAAAGGTAGGGAATTAGAATGGTTAGCTCTGTAAAAGAGGAGACTGGCATAAAATACAAAAGGAATAAAAATGAAAAACAAACAAAAAAAACCCTCTAGCTATTTTCTTTGGTGAAATTTCAGGTAAAAATAAAAAAAGAAGTATTTGGTTGTATGGTAAACACCCCATGAAAATGAGAAACATTTTGTGCAATTTCATTAGGATTTACATCCTTTAATGTGAGATAGACTTAAAATCTATTTTTAACCAAAGAATCTTATTAAAGTAAGAAGATTGCCTGGTTTACTACTTGTAGTTGTTTCAAGCAGTGGTGGCTGATGATGCTCTTTATAAACAATAGGGAATAAATTTAAACAAGCTAAAAGATGTTTAATGTAAAAAAACTGCAGCTTGAGAAAAAATATGTTGTTGTGGATTGCATATTTTACATGCAATTTATGCTGCAGTTTCTCTTCATTAACCACATCTCGCAGATTTTTCAAAGCACCAGCATGAATATTATTAACATGTGTTAAAAATGTGTTTAAAATAATGTATAAAGCTCTGTGTTTAAAGCAAAACTTTAGGTATAATGAACAAGGGTGTCTGTATTTTATATATTGGTTCCTGTGTGTGTGTGATATATAACCCAGAGTGTGTGTGCACAAATGCACATATATATTGCTCGTGTTTTAATTAAACTGAACTAGACCTTAACAAGAACATCTAATTCATAATTCTCTCATTCTGTTCTATAGATTCTTATTATTTAAAGCAAATGTAATCCATTCTGATATGTGACTTACAGAAATTACCAGCATCTCCTTTTGCTGTGTTCCTTTCCTTACCACTGGTTTCCTTTTACTACAGGAATAACTTGTGGCTTTCAGTTTAAATCTGCGCTACATCCCCGTTGTATCCCTCTTCCAAAATTGCTTTTGGTAGATTGGTATTGATAGAAATCACTGATAATGGCAGACACAGGTCTTGAAAATGACAGGAACTCAGAATTTGAAGTGTGAGCAGCCAACAGTACCTCTCATTTCTGGTCTTCACTTCATGCTTAGTGCTGAGGCTGTCAGGGGTGAAACCTCAGGATTCTGGTTTAAGCAATCCTGGCTGATTCTTCAAGGCAAAACTTGGTCCTGCTGCCTGGACAGTGCTGAATAGATGAGAGCATTGCCAGTGGATTCATGCTGTGCCATAGTTCCTGGAGTCAACACAGGTTTGAGGACACCAAAAGTATTAATTGGGCCTATAAACATTATTATAAATTAGAATTTAATTCAGTGGGTTTATGCAGCGGCCCGGTCAGGTAATTCACCCAGACAAGAGGCTTTGTTAGCACCTACTGGGACATGGGACACGATTTGGAGACATGACAACTCTTTTTCCACCAAGATTTCCATGCCACACATTGGAGTTGCCTTCTGCCTATTGCACTGCTCTTCTGCTTGCTCCCAAAGCATTTATGGAAAAGAAAATCTGAGCCTCCCAGGCTTTTTGTAGTATCCAAATATATTTTACTGCCAAAGTAGAGATGAACCAAAACTCCCACCAAATCATAAGCACAGCAGATACATTTATCTTCCCCCACCTTCTTCAAGAACCTCGGATATCTTTGCTTCTGGTAAATATTATTTCCATAGTTGTGCATTTCTGCCCTTTACAGCAGGCCATGTTAACCAGCAAGAAGATAACAGCTAAAAATAGTGAGCTTTCTTTCCTCTACCAGCAAGCAATCATGTCTCTGAGGTCGATATGCAACCCCAAATTCTCGGACTAAAAGTTAAGGCAGCCTTTCCCTGGGGAAAAGCTAACTTCATTTCTAAAACACATTTGATTTCCTTTTTCTAATCTCTCCGTAGCCTTTTTACACTGCTGCGTGCTTTAATTTTGCTTTCAGTCAGAAGTTTAAAAACTTTAGCTTCTAATAACTGGAAAAAAATGGTTATTTAAAGATAACTGCAACTTGCTTAACATGCCAGACTATCATATGCTCGCTGCTTTGAAGCTGCAAATTAATGACGAGCAGGAACAGTGACTATCTTTCAGAGGAAACTGACCTCTTTCTAATGGCTCATCGCTAATGTCATCTGTCTGCTGCATCTCATTATGGGAATTTCACGGAGTAAGAAAGTATCTTAAGGCTGTGCACAAATAAAAAGGACCTTCTAGTATTGAGCACTTTGAAAATTTTTGATCTCTCAAAATACCTTCCTTAGATACTGGTTTCCCCTTTTGTGCATGGCACACTGCTTATGTCATCTATTCTCTGTGACTAATTATGTTAATTTTGTGCCATAAAAGTAACTGAAGGCTGTTAAGGAATAAAAGCTTTTGAGTGGCCTTATTTCATAAACACCCCTTTTGAACAAGGCGCATTTAGTCATATTTGCAGTAACAGAAAGAGTCTTGTGCTAAAAATACAACAAAGGCTCTTGAATATGGCCATTTATTCCTACTTTATTAGGTAATTTATGAAAAGTATGAAGGGAAGCCTTTTTGTTACTATAATTTGCATAAAGCTGGTGCCCCATTAATGAGATAACTTCCTGCCTTTTGTGTACCACCAGCTGGAAATAGAAATATAGGAACTTTTCTGTCTCCCAATTACTTAACCTGCTGAGTTCAGAGTTGGAGAGTAAACAGGATTCATATCAGTCAAAGAAGTTGATTTCTGCTGCTCTATCTAAAATATTTTTATTTAATTAAGGAGCCAGTGAAACATTAAAAATACACTAAAAGTCCATCAGCTCCACGAGACCAAGGCTTTAGACCTGGCTTCAATTCTGCACCTGTCTTTTTGTGCTGTCAGTCACAATTAGTTGTGCTCCAGACTAGATCCATCACGAATCAAGGCAGACATCTAAACCCGACAGTTTGAGGGGCTGTGGGTGCCAAAGGATGCAGATGGGTTCTAGACATCATTTAAAAATCACCTAGAGACTCGACTGGCATCCAGGGCCCAGACACTCTTGGAAATCCCATTAATTGCCTCTGGTGTTAATACTTTAGATATTGTGACTTCGACAGAAAACTCCCTGCTCCAGGAGGAACAACTGAGCGTTTCCCAATGAGAAGAAAATTCCTCCTCTGTACCACTGATTCGTGTGCCAAAAGTTCAATCTGCCTTTGGATTGGCTCATATGGAGCAGTGATTCTTGTCACTCTGCTTAGAAACAGAGGTATTCACATTAGCATTTTTTTTCATCAGTTTTCCAAGTTAATAGCATCATTTTGACTGCTGAATTAAAGGTATTGTTTATCAATTGTAGCATTTATACACGAGGTGATAATTTAGCCATAAAATCAATGGACCAGCTCCCCTATTTAGATATTTTTACACTGTTTACTATCTCCGAATTTATTTCAAGTGGTTTAATTATAATTAGGATAATGACAACTCCTTAAAAGTGTGCTGAAACGTAGGCAGGATACAAAAAAATCTATGTCTATAAAGAGTTTAAATTTCAGCTGCACGCTCTTTGTGTAGGTTGAGGTCTGTTTGTTGGAGCATTAAAAATTGCTCAGTGGTCAAATTGCTTGATTAGCCCTACCTGCCTGATTTGTTAAATCTGAGTAAAAGGCATCCTCTGATGTGGAACAGAGCATGTGACAGGTTCGTACCCACTCTTTGGTTGCACTTTGGGGATTCCCTGCTTTCCCGTTGCAGGGAAGCTGCTCTCATCACCATTCAGCTCCGAAGGAGGAAAAGGCAAATCAAAATCACCTTTCAGACAATCAAATGGATTCGGTCCCAGTTTAAAGAGTCCTTTGACACTCCCCTGAATATCTAAACAAATCACTGCAAACCCACATATCACCTCATCTAGTTAAAATATGGATATATTTAGAGTAGCTGCAATAGAGTTTCCACTGTCATTTTAACTATGAGCTAAACCACGACTGCTGACAGGCTAAAGGTTGTCACAGTCAAGGTCCTAATTACTCTACAAATTGCAGCCTGATGATAAGATCCATCTCCTCTTGCTTGAGGCACTGGGCTGGGGAGGAAAGTCTCCAGACTGGGGAGGAAAGTCTGCACAGGCTCCTTTCAGAGGCAGCAGAGACGCACAGACACCTCCAGGCTGGGATGCACAACTCCAAATGGGCTGATTCATTCCAAATTTAGAAGCCTTGAGTACAGGCTTAGGAGGTACGAGCTGAGAATCCAATTATTTTTAGCCCAGTTTTCACTTAAAATAATGGTTTAAATTGCGTCTGAAGGGCTGTCTGAATTTGAATTTTCAAGTAGCTAATAATCCCCTAATTTGCTGCACCAGGGCTATGTTTCTACCTGTGGCAACCAATGAAGCCCACAATTTTTCCCAAACACCTTCCTGCCAGATTTTTCTATTATACACTGGTGACACTTGTTATTTTGTGCTGCCAATTCGGTGCTAGAACGGGCTACTTTGCTAAAAGGCTGCATGAAATAAATGCATATCAAGAGCCTGATAAAGACTTGGGAGAACGTGAAGAGGTATAATTCCCAGGATAGGACATTTTCTGGATTAATATGGCTGTGGTGCAGCAGCTCAGGCAGGCTGGGAGCATTCAGAAAAATCAACAGCTTTGATTCTCTCTCGTGGGTGAAATATTTTCAAGAAGAGGAACCCTGCACTGCTGCAGAGAAACCCATGGCACCAACCTCATGTGTCAGGAGAAGGGATTCCATGGAGACCTCTTGCCAGAAGAGCAGCAGCTTACTAAATATCCAGAACCCTGGGAAGAAGTGACTGTTTCTGAAACACCTACACACAGAAAATCATATTGTAGGGTTACAGAATAACGTAGGAAACACAGAAATGCAGGTGGGAGTCTCTCATGGGCAGTGCTGGAGTATAAAGATTTTCTCTAGACTGACATCAGGCAAAGTCATTTTAAAAGAAAAATTTTCGCTCCTGACAATCAATAAATAAATTATTAATTCAGAGGATTTTCTCTCTCCCCACTCTCAGACCGCAAAACTGGTTCTTTTTCCTAGGTAAAACTTCTTTTTGACCCTCTCACAAGGAAACATCCCTTTCATTTTTCCCTTCACTATGATCTGATTCCTGCAAAGGGCTGATCCATCCCCCAGGGCAGGACACTTGTCCCTGGGAGATGTCCCTGATGTCC
Source organism: Mystacornis crossleyi (assembly GCA_013400655.1). Taxonomy (NCBI): domain Eukaryota; kingdom Metazoa; phylum Chordata; class Aves; order Passeriformes; family Timaliidae; genus Mystacornis; species Mystacornis crossleyi. The sequence goes on along the minus strand of VYZQ01006450.1, from coordinate 55,122 downwards.
TGAGGGCCTTTTTGTGCACCACCCTTGCTCAGTCATCCCCCTGCACTCTTCGGGTTGGCTGCATCCATCATCCCCTGGTCCTTCCCATGGATTTATCCATCCAGAGAGGGAAAGGTCAGGGAAGGTGACACATGCAGGGTGCTCCTTTCCTCACTGCCCACAGGTTCCAAACCTCAGCCAAGCACTTACCTGGGAGCTATTTTTGCACGTGACTGGCCCAGAATGGTGCCAACCTTCCAGACCTCTCCCCAGCTGCACCACAATGAAAGGTCAGCAGCTGTGGAGGGAAGGGAAAAGAGAAAGAAATGCATCTTTATATGCAGGAATGTAGGAATTTGCCTAGAAAGGCTTTGGGTGCTCAGGGCTTAAGATTCAGTGGAATATGAGTCTACATAAAACTTGAAATAAAAGCAGTCCACTGACCTGTTTAATGGGTCTAGTCATTAAAGCCAGGAGAGCCAAGGAAAAAACAGCCTAATGAGGAATTAAAAAAATAAAAGAGGAATAAAAAAACCCACCCCTCTCCATGCCCACTAGCCCAGGGCTAGCTTAATTAAAGTCAATGCAAGAATCAAGAAATAAACAGTTAAATGTGTTATTTTTATCCCCATATTCCTGGCTGCTCATTCTCTGTGATTGGTTTCATTCTCAAATGAAGCAACAGCCTCTTGTTTGCTTTCCATTCTCTGCCTAATTTGGATAAATATAAACTTTGCTAGGCAAACCCAGCAAATCGGTTGTTACCCCGACTATGGAGCTCTGATGAAGATTGTTTTGCGAGTCTGATAATTACGAATATTTATAGTACGTGGTTTCAGAGGGCAGCACTAATTGGACAATGGTTTCTGGACTCTCTTCTCAAAGCACTTAAATGATAAATCAATCACCAAAGACGGATAATATAAATAAAGCGATAGACTGGCTTTCCCTCTCCCTTCCTTTCTTCTGATTTACAAAACAGCTCCAACAAGCTGTCTGTGGCCAGAAAGCTGGGCTTACGCCGGGGTTAGAGCGTTGTTATGTCTGTTTACAATGATTTGGGAGACTAGAGGGGAAAAGTTTGAATCAACAAATATTTTCTGCATTCCTACTGGTAACTCCAAGGCCGGTTTTCAGGGTGGGTTTTTTTTTTTCCTCCCTTGTCTGTTACAAGTTATGATGTGTGGATGAAGGCTTTTTCCCATGCAGTAATGACTGTATACTGAGATTTCAAGGGGCTGTTCATGACAATCCCATTTTCTGTGTAATTTCATGGTTGTCTTCTTGAATGAAGATATTGGCTGCTCTGAAGCAGGAGGTCAGATGCTCCTGCTCCCTTTCAGTATTGTTCCGGAGTATGTTTCCTTTCAGCTGATGAAAAGTAATTCATCATTTACACCCTTGAATTCTGCCAGCGTTTTTTTGAACAACTTTTCTTTCCCCGTGGTACCTTGGGCCCATGAAAGAGATAAATAGGTTCAATACAACGCCAGGCCCCGGATCCTGGGAGCAGGTTCGGCCTTGGAGGCCCTAAGCTGCCCCTTTCTCATGATGGAGTTTGTCACCTTTCTACCTCGGGAAGTCAAATCCTGTCGACTCAGCCATCTCTCAGCCTCTCTGAAGTGGCTTTGGCACCCACTGGGGCATGTGAGCTTAAAATTGATTTTTTTTTAAGATCTGTCAAGTTCCCTTAAGGGAGCGGGCAGACAGCCGGCCCCAGGCCCGCACAAAGCGCTCAGTGTCCGGCGGGCGCCCGCGGAACTTCCCTGCCGGGGGCTCGGGGTCCCGGCTCCCCACGCCCCGGGAGGGCGGCGTTGCTGAGGAGCTGCCCCCCGACAAAGAAACCTTCCTGCCTCCTGCCCACAGCCCCACTTCTCCTTTGATTTGAGAAACAGAGGCAGCCAGGCTCGCCGGGGGACCCTTTGGGAGCAGGGATGCTCCTGGCTTGGGCACAGCACTGGGTGGGGACTGCTCACCTCTGCCGGGACGATGGGATTGTGTCCCCCACATCCTGGGAATGCTCTGCGCTGGGCAAATAATTCTGGGCAACGCCCCACAAACCCTCAAAAATCAGTGGACAGATAATCACCAGCAGGGGAAGATCGGATGCAAAGAGAATAAAGATTTTCACCAGAAAAAGAAATAAATATGTAGATCTAGAGATAGATAGATAGATAGATAGATATAAAAACATAAAAATATATGATATCTATTCCATTTGTATGTGTTCATATATCCATAGATATTAGTATATATTCATATATATTAGTATAAATGTTAATAAAACACATATACTTTATATATACCTTATGTATACTACACATTATATATGATATACTATACACTATATATTACATATACACTNATATACACTATATGCATATATAAAGTATACATATAGCAAATATTGTGGTATATATGAAAGTATATATTATAGAACATATAGGATTTGGTGTGTATATATATAGTATATATATACTATTTAGTATCTTTATACAGTATATATTATATATACTCTAGCGTATATGTACAATATATACTATAATATACATATTCTATATGTAACATATATATGTCGTATGTATATACTATACTTTTAGTATATATATTCAGTATATAATAGTATAAATAGATATTATACTACCTATAGATAACACAATTTTAGATCATTTATATATATATATTTAGTGTATACCCCATACTTTAAATAACACAGGTGGTTGCAGCAAAAAGAATCTAAAGGCAGGACTTCTGGTTGCAGAAAATGAAAACCCCTTTGCAGAGCGAGGCTTCAACTCCTAAAAATTTGGTTCCTGGTGGGCAGCTGGGGCAAGGGCTGTACATCCCACACCCGAGCCATCCCATAGCCTTGCAGGCATTTCCATGAGTATTTCAGAACCCAAACAGGTAAAGAAATTAATTTTGAAGGAAAGAGATGTCAGCAGATTTGATCGCTGGAAAGCAAAGAAAATCTTGTTAAAAGAACACCTCTGAAAGGAGCTTAATCTAAGTAATAATTTCAGTGCAGGAATTCCAAGTTACTCCAAGGCCTGCATTTAAGCAGTCCCAGACACAAAGAGGTTTAGCAATGTAACCCTTTATTTTTTTTTTTTTCAGTAACTCTCTCTTGTTTGGAGTAGTCTTTTAGAGGAGTAAATAATCTTTCAAGTTGATCAATTCTTGTTGATTTTTCGCTCAGTACACAGGTCTAAAATATGGAATATTCCCCAGGCTGTCTTTTTATTTAAATACTGTACGGTTCCCTCCTCCCTTTGCTGCAAGTGTTTGTTAATTTAACAAAAGTATCCTGTGCATCCACATTTTCAACACACGTCTGAGTGGGCAAAAGGGTTGGTTAATCTGCTGCTGTCGTGACAGCAGGGGGAGCAAAAATCACTGCATCAGGGGGAATTCACAATAATCCTGGCTGTTAAAAACTTACTTCTGCAAAGAAATAGACACTTTCTAGAGAAAACAACTCATGTATGCCTTTATTATCACCAGCCAAGCTAAAGCTGTAGGGTTACCCCAGTCTTTGTAATGCAAACCTTTAGCAGAAGCAAACAGCAGCTAGAAGTAATTACAAGTTTGAAGCAGAAGTCAGGAGAGAGCTGAGATATTTTTAACTCGTGAGGGGAGTGCTGGAACTCCCTCTGGAAGGAAAAGGGGACAGGGAATATTTGCAGCTTGTCTTTTTTTTTTATTTTAGCTGCATGTTGTGCTGCAGGGGAGGGAACTGCAGCCCAGCCTGTGCCAGGAGGCCTCTGGTGCTTCACCTCCGAAGGTTTAAGGTTAGAAAGGGCAGTGGTGGTGCCACAACCCTGGCCAAAATATAGTCCCAGGAGCAAATGATACCAGACTCAGTCAGTTAGATGATTAAGTTAATATTTATGTCCTGAAATACATCCACACTGTCTTCTGCTCACACTTTCCTTTCGGAGTTCTGGGCTACCCTGGTGGATTTTGTGGCTCTGGCCACAAGCAACGTTACCCATACGTCTGGTTTTCTTTAAAGTTTGACTGACTCTTGGAAATCAGATTGATGTTTTTTTTTTTAACATCTCTTATTGCAAATCAGGCCACATTAAACGATGGTGAACTGGGTATTGTGATATCTGTCATGTTTGTCAGTTCCTCAGGTGAGGCGGCACGTGCTGCCACGGAAAGGAAAACACTCCTCCTTTGTTCAGCAGCTCTCCATCTGCCCAGCCATCCACCCATCTGCCTCTGTGTATTCACACGCAAAAATAAAACCTGCTGAACAAATCCGCGACGCCTTTGTCCACACTACAGTGATTTTTGGATCTATTTTTCCTTTCAGTTTGCTGGAGTGTATTCACAGGATATTATTATCATCTCAACTATTTTTTTTTTCTTCTGCAGTTAGCATTCAGCATTTTCTCTTTGCTTTTCTAATTAGCCTTTCAGTTTGCTTCTGCTTATTTTCTGTAGCCTTTCAACTGCTCCACCTTACCAGATTTGGTATTTTTTTTTCAACACCTTGTGCTTACTGCTTATCTTACTCTTTACTATACAAGTCTACTTAGCCACATTGGGCATTGTTACCTTTATCCTTCTTTAGACTTAAACCAGGATGAATTTCAAATGTCCTCCAACTGTTTCTGAAATATATTCCAATTTTCTTCAGTAGATTTACCATACATTATAATAAAATCCTGATAAAAATTCCTTAGCACACTCTGCACTCCCTGAAAGTCAGCCTGCCGTAAGGCTCGCATTGCTTTTTTTGCTCCTCAACAAATAGTTTAAATCAAATGATGTCAAGATCACTGGATCTTTCATACCTCTCCAGTTCAACACCCTTTATTACCCTTGGCTCAAACCCCTGAATTAATTCAAATAGTTTCTGAAAGACAATTCAATAAGGCCCACAAGGAACTGGAGGCAATCCTGCGTTGGCTTTAGAGACACGAGTATTCCCTGCCTAGTTCTACCTTCTTGCAGTCAATAAAGGAGTAATTAAAAGCCATCTTATCAAAGTTCTGACGCTCTTGAAGGCCTCTCTCATCTGTAAGCAAAGACCTAAAAGTTCAAAGAAGCCTTCAGAAAACCACCTGACTACCTTTATTGTGCCTAACTTTTATCAGCATTGACATTGCTATGTCAGCCAAAATACTCCCAGCATTTCCCTCTGAAGACACTCATCTCCCAGGAATACTGATAGGGCTCCTCCTCCATCTACCCTTCCTCTCCACAAACCCCAGCCCAGTATCTCAAAAGCTCAATTTCTTGCCTCAACCATATCTATGCTATTCCAATAATATCATGCTTATCCTCGATACTCATAGTTATCATTGATAAGTCTTTGATGTAATAAATCCTTGATATAGTATCATACTTATCCTTGCTATAAGATATAATCAAAAATGAAAGCAGAAACTTAAGATACAGAGTAAAATATATTACTTGCCAATTTTCCACAGTAACTTTTCATCATTACTCCAAAATTACTTTTTAATGCAAAGAGTAGTTCCAATCACATAGAGGCCCACATGATTCAGATACTATCATAATCACAATTAGATTACATTACTGCAATCAGGAATGGAGATCATTAAGAGAAAGAATATAAATTGCTTTAGTTTTACAAGTACTGAGCTAGCAAAATTATAATTAATCTCCATTTATAATCTTTTCTTTCATAGAACTGCAAAGCATGCTACTTTTTTTAGGCCATCAATACAAATTAGAACTAAGTAATAAAGCCCTAACTACTACTACTGTGCAGTTCTCAATCGTAGAAACTTTCACATTACACAGAGAAGGCTTTTCATGCAAACAGTGCCCTCAGCATAGAGGGGTTTTCAGTGCAATAAGTCCAGCCATTTCTACAGTCAGTTTGCTGTTTATAACACAAAATGCAATCAAAACTGTCTATCCGTCCTCGGAAAAAATGGATATGAAGTCTGCTTCTGAAATTGGATGATACGTTTTGTGAGAGATGGGACAATAATGACTTAGCAGAGGGAAAAAAAAAAAAAGGACAAATACCAGATTTCACAAGTTTTCAGAATTTCCGCTAAAAAACAAATCTGCAATGCTGTCAGGAGCTGTGAGATGGCAGACGAGGCCTCATCTAACTCCAGTACATGCAGCCACATGGAATACATACTGCTCTGATTGGAATTTTTAAGCTTGCCATGTAAGTTTTTTCTTCAATTTAATCCTCCATTTTGAGTAAAAAAGAACAGTAAACTCAGCAGCAGGATTGACCACGTACTAAATATTCTTCTAGACCCAAACTTTACCCTCCCTGACCAATAAGAAAAAAATGACATGGAAGAAAAAAATGAAAAAAGTAAAGTCAAAAGCGGCCCATTTTTAAATGCACGGGTAACTTTATCTCTTGGTTTTACAGAGACAGAGCAAACCAGCCTAAAATAATTGTTGGGGTTTTCCTGCTTAAATGATCATCCCAGAGAAAATTTGTGTTGTGCCGGTTGTATGGCAAAGGAATGAGTTTTAAAGCCAAGTGTAACAAATCTGCAAGAGCACTACGGATTCCCTTCGGTTTTCCAGTTCTCGGGAGTTTTTCTGAGGCAGTAACCGCAGGAGAAACTACGAAACAAAGAGATTCATAGAATCATAGAAAAACAGAACGGTTTGGGTTGGGAATGGTTTTGGCTGCTCCAAGCCCTATCCAGCCTGGCTTTGGACACTTCCAGGGATCCAGGGGCAGCCGCAGCTTCTCTGGGCACCCTGTGCCAGGGCCTGCCCACCCTCACAGGGGAGGATTCCTCCCGACTGCAGGGAAATTTGTGCAGCTGGGAATGTGCGAACCAACCCGCAATCACACTGACCTGTCCAAACACACTCTTCCTGCAGCAAATAAACAGCACCCAGGATGACTTGGAGAAGCCATGTGGAAAATCAGTGATTGAAGTCCACTTTCTGTGGGGAAAGAGCCACTGGAATGCTTCAGGTCTCTAGGATCGAGGGTTGCCTCCTTCCAGGGGTTGCCCAGCACAGGATAAAGACAAATGAATGATGGCTTTGGATCTATATGATTTGTGGACTTCCCTAAGATTCAAAACCTGGAAAAAGCTAGAAAATTTCCAGGAAAAAAAAAAAAACAAACCTACCATGGTTTGCTGTTTACATTAACCCACAATCAGTTACAAGTCCCAGCTCCATCCCACCTAGGCCTCATCCAAACCACCAATGAGATGATTAATAAGGCTGAAAACCAACTTTTATACTACGTAAGCTTCGACCAGGCAGTTTCTATAGTACTTTAAAAGCTTTCATTCACAACAGCAGCTTATTCCCATCTAATCTGAATCCTTTAGTACTTTAATTCCGTGCATCCCGTCCTCAGGACCCAATGTTTTATTGAACACAACTTCCTCGCTCCACTGCTTCCTCAGACAACGGAGCACTTACTTCCTTTGAGCTGGTTTCACTCAAACCCCTTGGCTTCTGGAGTCTGCTCTCCTTGCTCCTGCTCATCAATAATTGCTGAGTGCAGCCTCTTAAAGTGTTAATACTTATAAGTTATAATATAAAAACACATTTCCAGTCTTCCTCAGCGGCTTCTGCAGTTCAGGTGGGGAGCGGCGCACACTCTGTCTCGTTTCTGCAATGATTTTCTCCCCTGCAAGGCATTAGGAGCTGTTCTGTGTGACAATTTCCAGGCACAGATGTCCCCTGGGACACGGTCCCTACAGCTGGCTGGGACCGGGTCAGCAGCTCCTCACAGGGAACTCGCTTTCCCCCCACCAAGTTCAGCGGTGCTTCCAGGCTTCAGCCTCTCTGAACAAAGGCAGTTTTGGATGACAATCTTGGATGTAGGCCTTTAAAATCTTTGTACACTCTATTTCAGATATGCAAATGCTCTTTTGGATATGGCTCTTGATCAAGTTTTCATGAACATCCACATTTCTCTGCTGAAAAGCGTGTGAAATCAGTCATCTACCAGACTCATGCAGAAATTGCTTGATTTCAGTTTCCTTGTCTGCCTTTTCTATATGCCTGAAATTGTCTTTATCATCTCTGTCTATGCACTATTTATATTAAAATGTTTTTCTTATCTCCTGTAACCAATTCAGTTTGGGTCAACATTAAAACCTTTCCACTCACTTCAAAGGGAGCCAAAAGAATGCAAGAGAAATCTGAGGAGAAAACTATGAGCATTTGTAGCATCCAAGAAGCAGAAAAAAGCCAACATATTTGCTAATGTTTTTTAGTTAAAAAGTTCAGGGTATGCAGTAGTGTACTAATTAAATGAGCAAAAAAATATTTAATCTAATAAGATGCCACAAACCTGGAACTGGGAAAACTCTTAATGAACATTAAAATAAAATTCACGCACTTATGTTAAAACAGCTGAGGGGATACACACGTTAGAGCTGTTTCTGCTTTTGGTTTGTGGGCTGTTGGTGGTTGGTTTGTTTGTGGGTGTTTTTTTTTCCCAAACCTGCCAGCAAAAGAACACGATCTCAGTGATATGTCAGAGATAAAGCTGAAGCACCAGAATGCCCATGGCAAATTCAGGGAACAAAGGCTCACTCATACAGAATAAGAATGAGTGGTTATGTACAACGTGCTATTAATTCAAGGTGTTTCTGGAGACACGAGTCCTCAACATCAGACAAATATGTTGATTTTCTTACACCTATGAGTTTTCTGCCTGGTGTGGTGGAAAAGGAGATTGGTGAACATATTGCTGGAAAACAGATAAAGAGAATAGAGTTCCAGAGTTAGCCTGGATATAACAAGACAAAATCCACTGACATAAAAATCAGGACTCTTGCTCAAGCAATGGGGAGATCTTTTCAGCTGCTACACAGACCCATGTGTAGGTTAAAAAAATAAATGGAGTAGGTAACCCACTTTCAGGTAAGATGTCATAGTGAAATAAATCTCCATTTCCAAGGAAAATCATTGATGAAACAGATATGAAATCAGCGTGGTACTCACTGTTATTCACACTGAAAACTGTAGGGAGGGGATGGTGTTTGCTTGTCTGTATGCTGTTTTTAGGATAGGCCCAGTTCTTGTAGGATCTGGTGCAGAACAGACAGCGGGAAGCCCTGTAGGGACAGCACAGGGAGAGCTGGACCACTCCAGCACCTTGCTGAGGGAGGGGAAAAACAATGCAGTGATTACACAGAAGATGTGTCAGCGAGCAGTGTCTATAGCATTAGCTCCGCTAATCCTCTCCCTAAGTCGGACTTGTCTTGTGATGGACAAATTATCCAGCTTAGTGGGGTATCTGGGATGGTGATAGTGTCTCAGCCCTTCTGTTCCCTCAGTTCTGAGACTTCCTTTCAGCTCACGAGAGCACTCAAACACTCCCCCCCTTTGCAGAGCGCTGTACACGGGGTGGAGGTCTCACAGCCCTTATTCTCAGCCATTTGGGGGGGGAAAAAAAAAAAAAAGGAAAAATAGAACTATTTCCACAAGAAGTTAGCGGTCTGTCCAAATGGAAATGCAGGTTTGAATGGGCACAATCGTCAAATGAATGTATTCCAGGCACCTAAACTAAATATGTGCTTGATATTCCCATTCCCATTCCCACCATACAGGGTAGGGAAAAAAACGCACATCAAAAGGCATTAAGAGAAGCCAAGGTAGGACTGAGACAAACAAATCCTAATTTCCCGGTTTCCAAAGATTATGCTTTACCAGTTCTTACACTGGACTTCCCAACTGACTGTGCTTCATAAACATTAAGTTTCAAACTTTAAGTAAAATAGTCTGGCAAACAACACCCTCGGTACAGTGATGTGCTCATAAAAGTGTGTCCTGACTGCTCCCTGCACAGCTATAATTTGTTTTATTTTTAATTAATCAAAGTTACAAAAGACTGAAAATATTTGCGTAATGTAGGTAAACAAATAAAAATAACTACATTCGCTTTATGTGATTAAGGTAAAAATATTTGTGTTCTTTTTTAAAGTCAAAGTAACAAAATTCTGTGGCAATGTACCGGAGTTGTGGGTTTACCATCAACACATGTTTAAATTAGAGTCACTTTTTTTTTTTAAATATACAATTTTTTGAGTGGGATTTAATTTAGGGAGCCCTAGAGTCTGTACAGTGTAGGTCAAACTCTATCTCTGCAATGGCTCCTTCTGACCTTCTGAATTAGATTAATAAGTCGTTTACTGACCAAAACACTATCTTAAAAAATTAAAAATACTCTCTCCAAAAGCATAGATTTCAATACCAGAAAGGTTCAGCCAGTTCTTTATCATTCAGATGTAGATAAATTGAGTCCTTGCACTTTTCTCCCTATCTCTCTCTCATAAAATGTAAGTTCTGTCTGTTCTACGTAGATATTCATGACATTTTCTCACAAGAGCTGTGATTTACTCCAATGTCTTCAGCCAAAAATATTTCTTCTCCCCTCTGTTCTGTGTTATGTGCTTGACTAAAATTAAGTGGAAATAAGTCGGATGGTAGTGGGAAAACAGCAACAGAAAGGCCAATATTGCCAAATAAATACAGTTTTCCATCTATTTTTTTAAGGAACTGAAAGTAATGTTTTTGCTCAAAAAATCTTGAAAATGTAAAATTCAGAAATATGTGTTATACTAACAGGAGAATATTTTTATGGGGAAAAAACCCAGAGTGATTTTAAAATATTTCTTCAAGAAAACCAGATGAAAAACCAAAAAGAGAAAAAAGAATGGGAATCACACCTTGAAATGAAAATTTTCTGAATTCAGAATTCGTGCTGCCCGTGGAGTGGAAGTTCACAAAAAATGGCCTAACCTGCAACAGGAGTAAAAAAATATTTTGTATCTGCTGTATACACAGCCTATATCACTAGGTATTTTGGATATTTACCCTTCGTAATTAAGTTATAACAAAACTTTTGTTGTTAAAAATAAAATCTATAATCACTCCTCTAAGAAAATTATTTGGATTATTTTTCTTTTCCTTAAGAATATATTGCATACTAGTGAATGATATAATTCAAGGGAAGTTATGTCCCAAAATAAAATGACATTTGAAAGAGAAAGTGTAGGTGTATATTTTCAGGGGGAAAATTATTAAAGCATCAAGGATGGCAAGAGACTAATTCCAAATAAATTGAAAATGCATTTATTTTGTTCATTGATCCTGAAGGTAAATTTTAGTAATTTTAAAGAATAAAGAATTGGTTACTTTCTGCATAAATTCACTAAATAAACAAAAAAATTAGAAAAATGACAAAACATTGTGACATTTTAGAAGTGAAACACCTCAAATGAAATAGAAGCAATTAGCTGAAAATCAATTCACTTGTCCTCCAGGTCTAGGGCTGAGGTACAGGTCAGAAATGTAGCTGTGTAAATAAAGCTTTAAATACCCAATAAAAACAGCCATTTTGGGAACGAAAAGAGTCTTATTTATGCCTTAATTAAAATCTGATAATGTGGGGGGGGA